>JACEEZ010006593.1:237631-245131 GCA_016584305.1 Chionoecetes opilio
CACACACACACACACAAGCCTACCCACGCCCTGCCTCTTCAGCGATATAATGGTAGACGAGGAACTCCAACCCGCACCTTCGTCTGGAGTCATTCCCCTCACGTCTGTCTCAAAGGACTAGTGATACCACCTCCTGCAGCGCCGTAATCACACACACACACACACCACACACACACACACACACACACACACACACACACACACACACACACTTGAGACATGCAGACGCCACCCGTTACGAGGTAGACGCGATAAGACCCAGCCTTCTCCTGGATAATCCCGTCGACCTCCTGAATAGGTGACTGACGACCCAACACCCGCGGCGCCCCCCCCCCCTCCCCCCCCCCCCCTTTCTCTCACCCCCCCCCCCCCCCTTGAGACGCCCCTGGAAGCACGTCACCTTCACCTGCAACACCGCCATCCACAGGTGAGGCCGCGATAAACGTGCCTCCTGCCCGCATAAGGAAAAGTTTTACTGCTTGTTTCTTGTTGTTGCTGTTATTTGAGTGTTTTATAATGGTATATGGAATGAAAGTTTTTATCATCATTTTTCCTCTTTTTTTCCCTTGTCATTGCTGTTATTGGATATTTTTTGTTGCTTCTAATGGTATGGAATGAAAGTTTTTTTTATCATACTCTTTCCATTTTGTCCTCATATTTAGCAACACTTGTTTAATATAGCATGGTTTGGTCTGATCACGAGGCTTTACATCTAAGTACTAGTAAATCACTATAATAAGCGGCATTGATTGGCTTATTAACATCGTAATTAAATTCACTAATCATATCAATTATATTACTGCACCTTATCTACAGGTGATAATTCAATTAAATATTTGTCATCACATAGAAATAGAACTTGACAAGGAAGGCAATTCGGAGTGTATGTCACCCTTTGTTGCTCTTCAAATACAAAATCTGATGAACTTATTTTGTTCTGTTAATCATTAGGTCGAATAAATTATGTACGTACATGCATAACTGCCATTGCACATAAATTAACATCAGCCTACACTTGGATTACGTAATGACATACAACAGCCAGTCGACATGTTTATGCAAAAATGTCATGCATAATGTCATCACAGTGTTACGTGTTGCATTACAATCAGACAGCCTGCCACAAGCCGGACACAAACACGCCGCTATAACCACCTACCACCTACCTACCACCTACCACCTACCACCTACCTACCACCTACCTACCACCTACCACCACCTACCTACCACCTACCACCACCTACCACCTACCTACCACCACCTACCACCACCTACCACCTACCACCACCTACCTACCACCTACCACCTACCACCTACCACCACTTACCTACCACCTACCACCACCTACCACCTACCACCACCTACCTACCACCACTTACCTACCACCTACCACCACCCACCACCTACCTACCACCTACCTACCACCTACCACCTACCACCACCTACCTACCACCACCTACCACCTACCTACCACCTACCACCACCTACCTACCACCTACCACCTACCTACCACCTACCACCTACCACCTACCACCCACCTACCACCTACCACCACCTACCACCTACCATCTACCACCACCTACCACCTACCTACCATCTACCTACCACCTACCTACCACCTACCACCTACCACCACCTACCTACCTACCACCACCTACCACCGTGACCCAGGCTACGGGGGCGACCAGGCACGTGTGTTTCAGCGAGGCCTCCGGGATATACCTTATTTATTTATACCATATTTATATTTATACCATTACATATATATATTTTTTATTCTCTTTATTTTTTATTTTATGTTTATATCCCTTGTGTGTTTGTTTTTTGTTTTTCTTCTGTCAAACTGTAATAGATGTAAATAAATAAAAAAAAATAAAAAAAATTAAAAATGGCCTCAGTACCAATTGACATGTAACCCTCTTTTCTTCAGTCTCATAATGACATTTATTTAGTGTGTTTTACTGTGTTTCATGCGATAATCTTATAGAACAAACATTTCCGAAGATAACAATATATCATTCATACTGATAAACGTATTTGGTATGAGGGAAATTACTCTCTGGCAAGTAAACTTTTTCCCCGGGTTCTTATACTCCTATTGATGACGTCACATGGGATCAAACAGGCCTGGTAGTACATAAGAACATAAGAACATAATAACATAAGGAAGCTACAAGAGGCCGCGAGACCTAAACGAGGTAGTTCCTGTTACTTAACACTACCTACATCCACCTTTCATCCCCATCCATGAATTTATCCAGCCTCCCTTTAAAGCTCCCCAATGACTCCGCACTAACTACCTGTCTACTGAGTCCATTCCAATCATTTACCACCCTATTTGTGAACCAGTTTTCCCCTATTATATATATGGTAGTAACTCGGGGGCCTCGGTTGCAGCCACTGGTTCCCTCCACACCTGACTTTGACTTTGGACATGAAAAGGATAGGATCACGTTTCTATACAATGATGAAGTGTTACCGACGCTCTTGATAACGCAAAAGGGTCGTATTTAGCATCAAACACTGTAAGATGAGCTCATTTAACATTGCAGTTCATTTTAATTCGCTTTCATTCTATTTCCTCGATGTAAATTCTTTCAACTTCGAAAAAATATGTAAAATTGAATTAGCACTTATCGCTCAGAAAAATTCGGTCATTGAGGATGTTTATGTGTGTCCTTGAGTCTGTTTGTGTTGTCAGTCTTAACCCCTTGAGACCCAGAGCGTAATTTCCATTGTAATTTGGGTACCATTAGACGATTTTTTGTTAATATAAGCGATATTTTATAGAGATGACCTGTTTAGTATCCTTGTCCACTAACTAATTTGGTATATTCAGTTATTTTTCATGATTTTATGCCACTTTGTTACTTTTTGTGATTTTATTTTATTCATTTGATTTTTTATAGCAAAGGAAAGATCTGGGCGTGGAGGGGCTTGGCGGTGATGCGTCAGGTCTGGATGCTGTGTTTGTGTTTTCAGTGTTTAGCGGTGATGCGTCAGGTCTGGATGCTGTGTTTGTGTTTTCAGTGTTTAGCGGTGATGCGTCAGGTCTGGATGCTGTGTTTGTGTTTTCAGTGTTTAGCGGTGATGCTTCAGGTCTGGATGCATCTCATTCACTTACTAAATAAACATGACGTGGCATTTATATCACATTAGGAAGGTAAGTTTACAACCATCTGGCGCGTTTTTCTATTTTTTTCGTGCAATGATAAGTTGAGCGAAATAATGCAAATAGTCAGAGTTGTGAGCTACCTGATGATAAAGTTTGCAATTGTTATTAAAAGATTACAAATAATTATAATAATGATAAGGTTCGTCACTTTTAATAGCTCATATAACTAAAAAAAAAACTAAGTTCAGAGTAGTCAGGCGGCGGTAGCGGAGTGTATTAGCGTCCTCAGAACTGGCGTGTCATGCGGTAACCCGAGTGTTCGATCCCTCGTAAGAAAATCCAAAACATATTCACTGTACCGTCGAGTGGCCTAAGAACACCCACATGCCCTGCCCATCAACTCTACCTTCATTTGCGAGTGCATCGGAGGACACAGGGGGGCGGCATGAGCCTTCTAATCACAGGCGTCACTATAAAAATCCTGCCAGCGCTACCACGGGCGAGGACCAACCATCACACCCCTCAAGTGAACCTCCAGAGCCTACCATCCGAGCCCTGGGTCACCACTGCCTACAGGCGCTATAGGCACAAATGTAAAAAAAAAAAAAATAATAATAATAATAATAATAATAAAAAAATCAACTGTGTGTGTGTGTGTGTGTGTGAAGAGCATTATGTAAATCAAAATGAAGACAGAACTTTTGTGTATCTCTTAACCTTTCCCTGAGTCTCACATTCTTCGTTGACAGCATAAACAGACAGGTATCCCAAACCATGTACACACCACACACACACACACACACACACACACACACACACACACACACACACACACACATTACACAGTATTTGTCACACATATACAAGCAAGGTGTCTGGTTTCATCTACACACACACACGCCTCTTCCTTACTTTTGGGAAGAGAGAGAGAGAGAGAGAGAGAGTAGGAGAGATGAGAGAAGAGAGAGATGAGAGAGATGAGAGAGAGAGAGAGGGATGAGAGAGAGAGAGAGAGGAGAGAGAGAGAGAGACTGCATGTGTGTGAGGCGGTTCCTTGCAAGATAATATGCAGTAAAAATAATCTTTGAGCAACTGAATCCTCGCCATAAGTCCTTACGCCTCGTTAGCCTTGGACAAATATGAGCGTGTGGGGTGGATGTCATGGCGAGGCTTAGCAGGGAGGCGACTGGAGGTGAAGGGAGAATAGCAAGGGCAGGGAGAGGCAGGGAGGGAAGAGGGGTAGTGTGGTGTATACAGTTGGACGATGCATGGCTGTTTGGATTCCCCTCACTCACTACTTGGCCTCGGCTTATAAACAAAGGCTGACAGCAACAGGAGAGTTTGAAAGCTTTACACGGGATCATAAAGTTGGGAGACTCCGCCAACAACGTTATTTATTCTCTTGTGTGTATGTGTGTATGTGTGTACTACCGCTCTCTCTCTCTCTCTCTCTCTCTCTCTCTCTCTCTCTCTCTCTCTCTCTCTCTCTCTCTCTCTCTCTCTCTCTCTCTCTCTTGATCCTCGCCCTTTCCCAGCCAGCCAACCAAGTAGAATTGTGCCATTTCAAGATTTTTTTCCTTTTATTTTGCACTTTTCAACGAGTGTGTGTGTGTGTGTGTGTGT
The DNA here is from genome assembly GCA_016584305.1 of Chionoecetes opilio. Classification (NCBI taxonomy): domain Eukaryota; kingdom Metazoa; phylum Arthropoda; class Malacostraca; order Decapoda; family Majidae; genus Chionoecetes; species Chionoecetes opilio. Next base: position 242,370 of record JACEEZ010006593.1, read on the forward strand.
GTGTGTGTGTGTGTGTGTGTGTGTGTGTGTGTGTGTGTGTGTGTGTGTGTGTGTGTGTGTGTGTGTGTGTGTGTGTGTGTGTGTGGTTTTATAGATAGACGTAATCTGTACACACACACACACACACACACACACACCACACACACACCAATACTATGGTTCTATGACGTCCAATTATATTTAACAAGTGTGTGATTTATCTCCCTCGTGAGTCTTCAATTATCGCGCATCGTTAATTATCTCTTAACGAGCTATTAAGTGTCACGCGTGGGTCGTTAAGGAGTGACCTGGGCCGTGGGGGTCATTAACGGGTCCTCACCTGGCCTAACGCCCTCCAAGGTAATAATGGACCAAAAGGATACAGGTAATAACGAGGCTTTTCTGTTGATAAAGTTCTATACCTTTCCGCAATTTTTTTCTCACCTCATAGTTTTGAGTAATATAACTTCAGTGTTTGTTCTTCTTTTCTATTTTGAAATCTATTTTTTTATAAAGTTCTATACCTTTCCGTCATTATTTTTCTCTCATCTCATAGTTTTTAGTATTATGGCCAGTTTTTTCTTCTTTTTTATTTTGAAATCAGTTTTTTTATATAGTTTTTTTCTTTTTTATTTTAAGTGATCTTGAGTTGAAGTATAAGTTAAGTCTAAGTATATTTTTTTCAAATATTTTTATCACAACTTAGACGATTTTCAGGCACTACCTCGTGTAGGTCTCACGGCTTCTTGTAGCTTCCTTATTTTCTTATATTCTCATGTTCTTATTTTCTATCTTAACTATTAAATTAACTCCTTTCATTTGTGCAAATTTTACTTCATTACGTCTCAAGTTGCATCGCTATTATTTTCATCCACTATCTTCTGTATTTATTTCATTTATTTATTTTCATTTGTGCAATTTTACTTCATTACACTCAAGTTGCATCGCTATTATCTTTATCCGTTCGTTATCTTCTGTATTTATTTTCCGTTGTTTTCCTCCGCTCTGTGTTCGACCCCGCCTTCCTCTACTCGGGGGCCTCATTCCGCCACTAATGCCCGCCCCTATCGCCGCCACCATCATTACGACCTCTATAACCACTCTATCGCCACCCTCATCGCCACCTCCACCCGGCGGCACGCTCGGCTGTGGAGGGGGAGGGGGAGGGGGAGGGGGGGGGAGGGGAAGGGGGAGGGGGAGGTGGGGGGGGGAGACCAGGGAGGACCTAACCATCCGGCCTTGCTTCTGACGACGAGGTGATAACGGCATCATTTGTCATGGCGGGTATGGGCGTGTCCCTTCCACCTTTCATCTGTCAGGTGGGCGTCGGCGTGGGCGGCGAAGAGGCGGCGAGGGGTTGGCGAAGGGGAAGGGAGGGTCTACGTCGCCTGGATGCCACTTGGTCCCGGGTTCGTGTTCATGTTGGGTTGTGTGAGCGTTATCTGTGCTCGTCATCACAGCCGGCCTTCCTACTTGGCTGGCTGGCTGTCACTCCCGCTCCGTCGCTGTGTGTCGCCGCGTCTCAGTGAATCGCTCATGAGGAAGTATTATGGAGGGGAGACACTGAATTGCCCGACATGGAAGATTTGATAGTCGTGCATGGATAGATAGATATATAGATAGATATAGATGATGGAGAGAGAGAGAGAGAGAGAGAGAGAGAGAGAGAGAGAGAGAGAGAGAGAGAGAGAGAGAGAGAGAGAGAGAGAGAGAGAGAGAGAGAGAGAGAGAGAGAGAGAGAGAGAGAGAGAGAGAGAAAGTTGGCAAAAGGCAGGCACTTCATGATAAAGGAAGGGATGAAGAAGAGAAGAAATCAAAGGGGACAGAAGAGAACAACAAAAAAATTGCAATATAAATAAAGAGAAGTCACAAGAGCATGCTGAAAAACTATTCGTAAGTGACTGGTTAATGTCTGCACTTTGTTTAGAGTTCGCAGTGCAAGGTAACCACATTGCGAAGTAACTATCCAGCTCTGATAATTAAGAAGCTCATCTACCGCCCTGGGGAGATCACAGCTGGAGGAAGACAGGCGAGAGACTTGACTGATTAGCACATGGGATTAACGTGTAAGACATGGAAAGGTGGTCTTGCCCTCACCGCCACCCACCTGCCTGCCTGTGTTCCTGCTCCAAGGCACAATTTTATATCTTGTTTTGTATGTTCTCCATGGACTCAAACAGGCTTTAGATGTCTCCACCCTCTCTCTCTCTCTCTCTCTCTCTCTCTCTCTCTCTCTCTCTCTCTCTCTCTCTCTCTCTCTCTCTCTCTCTCTCTCTCTCTCTCTCTCTCTCTCTCTCTCTCTCTCTCTCTCTTATTACCTCCGCCAACGAAGTTGGATGGGTTATGTTTTCACCCCGATCTGTCTGTCTGTCTGTCTGTTTGTTAGTGTACAGGATTTCTCAAAAAGTTACCAATAGATTTGGATCAAACTCAGTATACCAAGTCTATTTGGTATAAGGAAGAACTGATTTAATTTTGGATGAAATCTATTGACAACTGTTGCCATGGCAACCAATTGATGAAATATTCGGCCGGAGGTATGCGCTCATACTGAGTGCATATATATATATATATTATATATATATATATATATATATATATATATATATATTATATATATATATATATATATATATATAATCACAACTGTTGCCATAGCAACCAATTGACGAAATATTCAGGCGGAGGTATGCGCTCTACTGAGTGGCCCCCCCGCTAGTTCTCTTTGCTTCAGCCTTTATTCTTTCTCCTCACTCATTTGTTGATCCTCCTCTTGTTCCTCT
>JACEEZ010006593.1:250131-260131 GCA_016584305.1 Chionoecetes opilio
GTGTGGCTTGAGGGATAAACTTGGAAGTGTGCCATTAAACAGGTGCGCCATAAAACCCAGAGCCATCAAAAATTTTACATCGTTCCAAAAATAGGGTTTGCGCCATCAAGATGTACCACAAACCATGTGTGGCGGCACTAGTGGGTCAGCGCTGGCGATACCTGTGACGTGGAGACAGGTGGTGTGTGGTGGTGGTGGTGGTGGTGGTGGGTGGGGTGGGGGTGGGTGGGGTGGGGTGGTGGGTGGGTGTGGTGGTGGTGGTGGGTTGGTGGTGGTGACGGCGGTGGTGGTGGTGAAGTGTGGTGGGTGGTGGTGGCGGTGGTGGTGGTGGTGGTGTGGGGGTGGTGGTGAAGGTGGGTGGCGGTGGTGGTGGTGGTGGGGTGTGGTGGTGTGGTGGTGTGGGTGGTGGGTGGTGGTGGGTGGCGGCGGTGGTGTGGTGGTGGTGGTGAGTGGTGGTGGTGGTGGGTGGGTGGGTGGTGGTGGGTGGCGGCGGTGATGGTTGTGGTGGTGGTGGTGGTAGTGGTGGTGGCGGTGATGGTTGTGGTGGTGGTGGTGGTAGTGGTGGTGGTGGTGGGGAAATCCAGTCTTGCGGATATTAGTATAAGGATAGCAAACTAATGAAAATATCTAAGCATCCCAGGTGAAATAAACAAGGGAAGAGTTGACAGGTGTGTTAACGAAGGAGACGAAGTTGAAGAGGACCTATGGAAACGATACTAAGCGTCAAAGGTCACAAGAAGAAGAAGAAGGTGAGTGGGTGAGGGTCAGGTATAGATACAGTAGGTGGCCGCGACTATTGATTCCCCCTGTCAGACCTGGTGGCGTCAACTATAGCACACCTTTTCCCTTCCCGTCCCTGTGGTGACATGGGAACACTGTACCTGTCTACCTGGGGACGAGGACCTCTCAGTAGTGCCCGGGCGTCCTGGTCAGATAGGTGAAGACACGGTGGCCATAGCAATAACATCCTATTATCCCTAGTGTAGCACCTCCCAATCTGGTGAACTGTGTAATCCAGCTGCCCGACACAGATTAACTAGCACGGTAAGGTGGTGAGGCAGGGAAGGGAAGAGGGGTAGGGAGGGAAGCTTTGAGAAGAGGAGGCGGAGAAGTTGAGAGGGCAGGGAAGCTTTGAGAAGAGGAAGAGAATGAGTAGGAGGAGGAAGGGGGAGTAGAGAGGGTAGGGAAGCTTTGATAAGAGGAGGAATACAAAGGAAACACAAACAGCAACAAACCATTAGGTCCTTACATTGCTGTTTGATTTAACGACACTACACTAACTAGATAATAAGAGAGAAAGGATAGGAAAGTAGAAGGCTCCTCGTAGGGAAGGATGAAGAAGGAAGGAAGGAAGTAGCGAAGGAAGGCTCAAAAGTAGAGGATTACATAGGATTACATAGGAGTAACAGACACCAGGAGACCTATTGGTCCATAGCGAGGGTATCTGCTGAACTACATACTACTAACTATCAACTACTTGTAAGAAAACAGTTGGAAAATGATACCATGTCCCTAAAGAGGATAGGAACATGGAAGTTTCATAGTGCAGAATGATAGGATATGAAAAATACTAACTACAACTACCACTACCACTACAACTAATCGATACGGGGGACTAGATACGAATTCGCACTATCAATACCCATTTACTTTACAGTGCGCGTCAAGTCTGTTTTTGAATGTAGTTATTGTGTTGGCTCCGACAACATTTGCTGGTAACTTGTTCCATCGATCAACGACTCTAACATTGAAATAATTTTTACGGAGATCGGTGATGCAACGTTGACCGTTTAGTTTTAAACCATTATTTCTTGTTGTCACTTGGGTTGAAAGCTCGAATAGGTTCTCTTGATTAATGACATCAAAACCTTTTAGGATCTTAAAGGTTTCTATCAAGTCCCCACGGATTCTACGATCCTTTAAGGAAAACATATTAAGTTTCCGCAGTCTCTCTTCATAAGATGAATTTCGCAGAGATGGAATTTGTTTGGTTGCTCTTCTTTGCACTGATTCCAATTTGGCTTGATCTTTTACGAAACAGGGCGACCAAAATTGAACGGCATATTCCAAGTGCGGCCTAACCAAGGACGTGTATAATTGTGTCATTACTTTCGGAGTTTTATGTTCAAAGTTACGTTTAATAAAGCCCAACATCATATTTGCCTTTTTACTGGCAGCTAGGCAATGCGAACTGGTTTTCAGATCATTACTGATGATGACACCTAAATCCTTTTCCTGCTGTACTTCAGTTAACGATTTATTTTGCATTTGATAGTTATATTTGAGGTTATCGCTGCCTATATGCATTACTTTACATTTATCGGAATTGAATTTTAATAGCCATTTATCACTCCAATCTGATAGTTTGTCGAGATCACTTTGTATGAGTTCGCAGTTTTCTCTAGTATATGCTTTACCGCCTAGTTTGGTGTCATCTGCAAATTTCGATATTTTAGATACAAGTCCGCAGTCCAGATCGTTGATATATATCAGAAAAAGAGTAGGACCCAAGACCGAGCCCTGAGGCACCCCACTAGTGACATCTAACCAATCAGATGCCTCACCATTTATTAATACCCGTTGTTTACGATTTGAAAGCCAATCGCCAATCCATGAACATAATTGCTCTCCTATGCCATGTGCCCTTAGCTTGGTCAACAGTCGCTTATGTGGAACTGTATCGAAGGCTTTCTGAAGGAGGAGGAGGAGGAGGAGGAGGAGGAGGAGGAGAGGAGGAGGAGGAGGAGAAGAGGGAGCAATGAGGGAAGGAGTAAGGTTAGGTAGGCTGTGAAATATACGCTGTTTATTGTGGTGAGTGCGTTGGGACAAAGGAAGAAAGAGAAGGATACTGCGGTACAGAGGTGAAGAAAGACGCTATTATAGAACATAAGGAGAGGTGGTGAGTGGGCAGGGCGGGTGTGAGAAGTGCCCTCTCTCCCACCTCCTCCAAACAAATGATCCTCGTCCGACTCTACATATCCCGGAGAAAATCCCTCTTAAAGCCTCCTTCTTACGTTCCATTTTTAGCCCAAATCCACCTTATCAAGTCGTGTAATCCGCTCTCGCATAACTTCAGTACAGTGTCCCGCCCTTTCCCCTCGTCCTATTTTGCCTCGGTGAAGAAATATCCCGTTTCATTGATGGTGTGTATATTTTTCGCATATTTTACGTCTCCCACTCTCTCTCTCTCCCTCTCTCCCTTATCATACCTAACCCTTTTAACATTCCTTGGCTCTCATCTCACCTCTGCTCTTCACTTCATCACATTTTCCTGCCCGCCTCACTATCTTGCACCTCATTACATCTGGCAAGTGTGAAAGCCTGATTATTTAGTCTCCCCTTCCTCACCTCTACTTCCACTATCACTCACCCCAAGCCATTCCTTTAACCCCTTCACGCCCAGATCTTTCCTTTGCTAAATCAAATCGTCCGTTGTTAGCCATAAAATTAAGAAAAGTAACTGAATATACCAAATTAGCTCGTGGACAAGGATACTGAACAGGTCGTATCTATAAAATATTGCTTATATTCACTAAAAATCGTCTAATGGTACCTAAATTACAATGAAAATGACGTTCTGGGCCTCAAGGGGTTAAGCCTAATGTTTTGTGATACAGAAATGCTACTCAGTTATTATTAGACATTATTAGATAGTACCTATAACCTACCTATCTTTTTCTGTATACTACTACTTCATTTTATTACTATTGTTACTTTTTTATTTTTTTTTTTATAGTGTTGTTTTCCTACATATTATCTTCTCATCAGGTTCTGTACTATTCACGTCATTATGGGTGTTTGGTGTTACTATATGTTATGTACTACGTTATATTTGTACTCGCTGACGTAAGAATAGCAGTGAATGAATGTAATAGAAAACTGCTGAACGTTGTAATTTCTCAGGGAAAAGGGAAAATATATAATAATCCTGCTCCTTAAATAAATCCATATAAAATTCCCTTATACATATCCTTATATAACCCTATAATTCCCTCCATAAATCTTCCTCCTTAAAAAGAATCTTGGGGTAGTTGAATATTAAGATGAATTAATTAACATTTCTTCATCTTGTCTCTCGTCACACTAATTAGCTTTTCTATTTGAGTTAACATGTTGTTTGTCCAACTACATGGTGCAAGAGTTTCCTCTCTCTCTCTCTCTCTCTCTCTCTCTTCATTCCTACTATTCACTCTTCTCAAACAGGGTGTATCAGAATACTTGTAAAGTTTACCAAATTGATTTCCAGACTTTCTTTTGAGGGCGCCGAAGGAGGAATTTGTCTGGAACAGTTTGTCTATATTTTTTAGCCTCAAGCCCTTTGTAGCAGCAGACTTTCCCTTCGACAAATATGAAGATAAAAGTGTCGGGGGGGGGGGGGGGGGGGGGGGGGGGGGGATACATGTTCTTCTTTCCCTAGCTTACTTTGTGTCTTGCCGAACTTCTTTCTCGCTCCTCCTGTCACCCCATCTCTCCTTCTCTCCTCCTTTTCCTCACCCACTGCGTTTACTCTGTTTCACTTTCTTCCTTCCCTTTATTCTGTCTTCCTTCCTCCTTTCCTTTCCACCTCCTCGTTTCCCTCCACGAAATTGTACTCCTGATTAGTTCAATTTTCCTTTCACTCCCTTACTCCCCTTCCTCCTCTTTTACTCTCCTCCTCCTGCCTTACTCTCCTTCCTCCTCTCTTCCTCTTCTTTTACTCCCCTTCCTCCCCTTCTTCCTCCCTTCCTCCCCTTCTTCCTCCCTTACTCCTCTCTTCCTCCCCTTCCTCCTAACTTCCTCCTCCCTTACTCCCCTCCCTTCCTTCCTTCCTTCTTCCCCCCCGTCCATCCCTTCCTCTCGTCAGCAAGGCACCGGGAAGCCCTAATAACACTTTCATTCACTCACTCTATTCCACAATCCACACTTCCTCTCTCTCTCTCTCTCTCTCTCTCTCCTCTCTCTCTCTCCTCTCTCTCCTCTCTCTCTCTCTCTCTCTCTCTCTCTCTCTCAGACAAAAAAAACACAAATATAAACAAACACACGTACAAACAAGCCTCAATAACAGACAGAATTATGAGAAACTTTTCGAGGTAGGCAGGTCTCTCTCTCTCTCTCTCTCTCTCTCTCTCTCTCTCTCTCTCTCTCTCTCTCTCTCTCTCTCTCTCTCTCTCTCTCTCTCTCTCTCTCTCTCTCTCTCTCTCTCTCTCTCACAGTGGGGGCAAAGGAAGCGGGATCCAAGGTGCTTTACTGTGCACGTAACCGGCTGACTCAGGTGACCCGGCCAATAATTGCAGGTGTGTAGCCCGTCGTCGCCTGCCTGGCTACCTGGACCCCGCCCCGCTCCTCCCGCCCCGCCCGCCCCGCCGAGGGATTTGTGGTGGGATTACACGCTCCGGTGGCTGCCCTCGTGGTGTATAGGGGCGTATCCTAACCCTGTAGAACCTCCTAAGCCCACCGGAAGAAACGGCTTCAATCCCCTACAACGTTAGTCACACATTTCCTAGCCATTGCGTTTCCCTTTCAGCCTAACCCAAACCCCCACACCACCGTAAGACCCCCCTCAACCCTGACCCTCCATCCCCTGCCGCCCCCCTGACCCTCCAGCCCCTGCCGCCCCCCTGACCCTCCAGCCCCTGCCGCCCCCCTGACCCTCCAGCCCCCCTCAGCCCTGACCCTGCAGCCCCACCCACCTTCCCGCCCTAGATAGCAGCAGGGCGGGTGTTGCATGCAAGGTGATTCAACAGTTGCACCAATTGTCTCGACGGGACCAGCATAATGCCTGTGTTTATGGATGGCGTCTGCTGAGAGAGAGAGAGAGAGAGAGAGAGAGAGAGAGAGAGAGAGAGAGAGAGAGAGAGAGAGAGAGAGAGAGAGAGAGAGAGAGAGAGAGAGAGAGAGAGTACATTGCATAACGTATTGTGACCTGCCAAGGAGTTTTTCCCTAACCTTCTTCCTTCTTTTATTATTCATTCAGTTACTTACTTTCTTTTTCCATCGTGTGTGTGTGTGTGTGTGTGTGTGTGTGTGTGTGTGTGTGTGTGTGTGTGTGTGTGTGTGTGTGTGTGTGTGTGTGTGTGTGTGTGTGCGTGTGTGTGTGTGTTGAGCGTAGATGTGGGCTTTAATTTGCATGAATTTCCCGCGGACACCATTGCTGCACACGCCAAGGGGAGGGGGTGACACGCACGCTTCTGCCTTAGTTCTTCTCTTCTCCTCCTCCTCCTCCTCCTCCTCCTCCTCCTCCTCCTCCTCCTCTTCTTCTCCTCCTCCTCTTCTTCTCTTCCTCCTCTTCTTCTCCTCCTCCTCTTCTTCTAACATCACTATTTCTTCTTTTCTCCCTTTGCCACAATTTACATTTCTTATTATTCCTGTTCTTGACTATTCGTTTATAATGTAAGAGCAATGGTTATGTTGAGGAGGAGGAGGAGGAGGAGGAGGAGGAGGAGGAGGAGGAGGAGGAGGAGGAGGAGGAGGAGGAGGAGAAGGAGGAGGAGGAGGAGGAGGATCTAAGCGCCTCGAGGAAGAGAAGACGTTCTAAACTGAGAAACGTACCAAGCGGCTTATTGCTTTCACCATCACCGTCACCTTCAGAAGACACGCCGCAGGAGCAGGCGAGACGGAGATTGAAGGGAACATGTAGGCGAAGGAAGGAAGGAAGGAAGGAAGGAAGGAAGGGAGGGAGGAGGGAGGGAGGGAGGGAGGGAGGGAGGGAGGGAGGGAAGAAAGGGATGGAAGGGAGGAAGGGAGGAAGGAAGGAAGGAAGGAAGAAGGAAGGAAGAAAGGGATGGAAGGGAGGAAGGAAGGAAGGGAGGGAGGGAGGGAGGGAGGGAGGGAGGGAGGGAGGAGGGAGGGAGGGAGGGAGGGAGGGAGGGAAGGGAAGGAAGCGAAGGAAGGAAGGAAGGAAGGAAGGAAGGGAAGGAAGGGAGGGAGGGAGAAAGGAAGACAGAAAGGAAGGAAGACAGAAAGGAAGGAAGGAAAGAAGGAAGAAAGGAAGGAAGGAGGGATGGAAGGAAGACAGAAAGGAAGGAAGGAAGGGAGGGAGGGAGGGAGGGAGGGAGGGAGGGAGGGAGGGAGGGACGGAGGAAGGAAGGAAGGAAGACAGAAAAGGATGGATGGAATGAAGGAAGGAAGGGATGAATGGAAGGTGAGAAGAGAAGGAAGATAGAAAGGATAGGGAAAAAGAAAACAGTAATGAAGGATGGAAACGATAAGGAAAGGAGCAATAAGGGATAAAAGAGATGCAAAAGGAAGGATAATATGAAGAAGGGAGAAGGGAGGGTGGAGAATAAAGATGTATGGATAGGAGAAGGAGAGATTAAGTGAAGGAAGAGCAGAGTTAAGAGAGGTCAATGGAAAGGAAATAGAAAAATAATTGAAACGAAGTGAAATGAAGGATTAGCGAAGAATGAAAAGGGAAAGAAAACAGAAGTAGGAAGAGGATGAAACGGAGGGAGAGAATAGAAGATTAATAACGAAAAGAGGAGGAGGAGGAGGAGGAGGAGGAGGAGGAGGAGGAGGAGGAGGAGGAGGAGGAGGAGGAGGAGAAGGAGAAGGAGGAGGAGGAGGAGGAGGAGAAGGAGAAGGAGAAGGAGAAGGAGAAGGAGAAGGAGAAAGAGAAGGAGAAGGAGAAGGAGAAGGAGTAGAAAAGGATAGACATTGGAGGGGTGTGTGTGTGTGTGTAACCTTCCTACCACCACCACTATACCAACAACAAAAAGTAAACAAATAACATAAAATAAACAACAAATCACCACCACCACCACCACCACCACCCTAACCACCACCACCACCACCACCCTAACCACCACCACCACCACCACCACCACCCTAACCACTACCACCCTAACCACTACCACCACCACTACCCTAACCACTACCACCCTAACCACTACCACCACCACCACTACCCTAACCACCACCACCACCACAACAGTCGTACTCGGGAACAAACGCTCTTTGCAAAGTTGCTCGCCTCAGGTTAAGTCAAGTTTAGATTGGGTTTGCCTTGCCGCTGTAATGGCTTCAGTATAACCCTGTATAGACCTCCCTCGCCCTTCATTTCCCCTCATTTTCTTCCTCTTCCCCTCTTTTCATTTACTTCTTTTTATCAATAACCACTTTTTCCCCTTCGTTTCTTCCTCTTCCCCTCTTTTCCTTGTTTCTATTTTATTAATAACCCTTTTTTTCCCCTTCATTTTCCCTTCCTTTCTTCCCATTCCCCTCTTTTCCTTTGCTTCTTTTTATTAATAACCCATTTTTTCCCTTCATTTTCCCTTCATTTCTTCCCCTTGTTTCCTTTTTATCAATAACCTTTTTTTACCCTTCATGTTCCCTTCCTTTCTTCCCCTTCCTCTTTTCCTTGTTTCCTTTTTATCAATAACCTTTTTTTGCCCTTCATTTTCTCTTCCTTTCTTCAACTTCCCCTCTTTTCCTTTGCTTTTTTATCAATAACCACTTTTTCGCTTTCCTTTCTTCCTCTTCCCCTCTTTTCGTTGTTTCCTTTTTATCAATAACGCCTTTTTTCCCTTCATTTTCCCTTCCTTTCTTCACCTTCCCCCCTTTTCCTTTGCTTCTTTTTATCAATAACCTTTTTTCCCCTTCCTTTCTTCCCCTTCCCCTCTTTTCCTTTTTCCATTTATCAATAACCTCTTTTTTCCTTTGCTTATTTTTAATCAATAACCATTTTTTCCCCATCATTGACTCCTAACCATCTCTCTTGGTCCTTTTTTTTCCCTCTTTCCCTTCCTTTTCCCCTCTTTTCCTTTTTCCATTTATCAATAACCTTTTTTTACCCTTCATTTTCCCCTTCCTTTCTTCCCATTCCCCTCTTTCTCTTTGCTTTCTTTTATCAATAACCCATTTTGTCCCCTTCATTTCCACTTTTTTTCTTCCCCTTCCCCTCTTTTCCTTTTTCCATTTATCAATAACCATTTTTTACCAATCATTGACCCTTTCACCCTATCTCCTTCTCGTCCCCTTCTTTCCCTTCCCCTTCTCCTCCTTCCCTTCCCTTCATTTCCCTTCCTTCAATAATGGTGACTTTAATAGCAGAGGATTGGGAGGGGTAATTTTAGGACCACAAATTGATTAGGTTGAAGAATAGAATGGATTTGAGGATACAAGATGATAACCTGTTTATTTATGGTGATGTACAGACACACACACACACACACACACACACACACACACACACACACACACACACACACACACACACACACACACACACACACACACACACACACACACACACACACACACACACACACACACACACACACGCAACACCTGAAGCAGAAGGAATACAACAAGAAGTGAAAAATTGGAAAGAAAACTCATTTCCTTTGACCATAATACTTTTTCTAACAATATTGACCACTTGCCATCCTTCCTCCCCACTACCACCTCTCTCTCTCTCTCTCTCCTCTCTCTCTCTCTCTCTCTCTCTCTCTCTCTCTCTCTCTTCTCTCTCTCCTCTCTCTCTCTCTCTCTTCTCCAGAAAAAAACACAAAACACCTATTTTTTTCACTTTTTTTCCTCTCTTTTCCCTTATATAGCATCGCCTTCCCTCTTCCCCTTCCTCAGCAGGTATCTTTTTTCCCCTCGGTCTGTAATCAATATTTATGGCGGTCCTCCTCCCTCTGCGTTTCGGCACAACAAGCCTCCTGTAAGGCTATAAAAATGTCCCTTTATCAATATTTACAGCACTTCATCTGTCCCCGAGTGATCAGACACGCGGCTCGTCTGTTCTTCCTCCTCCTCCTCCTCCTTCGTCCCTCCTCCTCCTCCTCCTCCTCCTCCTCCTCCTCCTCCTCCTCCTCCTCCTCCTCCTCCTCCTCGTTAGGTTTCAATAATAAACCTTCTTCATCTACCTCTCTCACCTCTCTCTCTCTCTCTCTCTCTCTCTCTCTCTCTCTCTCTCTCTCTCTCTCTCTCTCTTCTCTCTCTCTCTCTCTCTCCCTCGCTCGTGCTCTATCCTTCCCTCTGTCCTCTCACCTGTGTCACCTGAAACCCCTCTATCTCT
>JACEEZ010006593.1:265131-277631 GCA_016584305.1 Chionoecetes opilio
CACTCATATACTTTCCCATTATGTAAATTCTACTAATCACATTGTTAAAAAATCTTCACTTTATCTCCTATCATGTTGTCTGCCACTGCCTTTTGTTCCCTCTGTGATTTATAAATAAGTCTTCCTTCCCATCATTTTCTCACTGTTTACCTTCCCTCCCTCCCTCTCATCCACCCTATTCACCCTTTTTTTTTTCATGCCACATTATCACCTTTTCCTCACCCTGCCCCCTTCCTTTCCTCCCTCATCATTGCCTTAGTACCCTTTCCTCACCCTGCCTCTCACCCTGTTTCTCACCCTGCTTCCCTGCCTCTCCCTGCCACCTTCCTTCCCTCCCTCATCATTGCATTATCACCCTTTCCTCACCCTGCTTCCCTGCCTCTCCATTCCACCTTCCTTCCCTCCCTCATCATTGCATTATCACCCTTTCCTCACCCTGCCTCTCACCCTGCCTCCCTGCCACCTTCCTTCCCTCCCTCATCATTGCATTATCAACCCTTTCCTCACCCTGCTTTCCCTGCCTCTCCCTTCCACCTTCCTTCCCTCCCTCATCATTGCATTATCACCCTTTCCTCACCCTGCTTCCCTGCCTCTCCCTGCCACCTTCCTTCCCTCCCTCATCATTGCATTATCACCCTTTCCTCACCCTGCTCTCACCCTGCCTCCCTGCCACCTTCCTTCCCTCCCTCATCATTGCATTATTACCCTTTCCTCACCCTGCCTCTCACCCTGCCTCCCTGCCACCTTCCTTCCCTCCCTCATCATTGCATTATCACCCTTTCCTCACCCTGCCTCTCACCCTGCTTCCTTGCCCACCTCCCTTGCCTGTCATTTCCCTCCGGGCATTGCCTTCCCTCACTTCTTCCCTTCCGCCAATTCTTCAGTTCGCAGGATCCAAATTTATGACGGGCCAGTGATCCTCAGACTCGTAAATTTCAGCCCAACTGCAGGATATTTCTGTAGCCGATGTCTCCTCTTCTTCCTCTTCTTCCTACTCTCCTTCTTCTTCTTCTTCTTCTTCCTTTTCTTCTTCTTTTTCCTTTTCTTCTTCCTCCTCCTCCTCCTACTCTTGGCTGCCTCTTACATCTTCAGGCGTGGATTTTTTTTTTCTCTCTCTCTCTCTCTCTCTCTCTCTCTCTCTCTCTCTCTCTCTCTCTCTCTCTCTCTCTCTTCTCTAATCCCGGGCGGCATACGATGTTTTGTCCTTATTAACCGCTAAGCCTTTCATATTTTGCTTTAATTAAATGTATTTTCATAAAGTCTGTTTTCTTTTCAATATTTTTGCCATTTTTAAAAGTATTTCATGTGTCTCCCTTTAAATATTGCAAGTTATTCCCTAAATCTTTTCCTTCCTCCTCTATGGACTCCTCTCTCCTTCTGTTATGGACTCTCCTTCGTCCCTCAAACATTCTCTCTTTCCATCCTTCCTTTTTCCTTCCCTTTTCCCTACAAACACTTCCTCTTCGCTAAGTTACTTCCTTTTCCACCTTCACATTTTTCCGACACAGTAATAACATCAAATACTTATCTTAGTCCCCTCACTCCTCTCCTGTTTCTTATTTTGCACCATTTCTTTCCTTTCTACCATATATTATCACCCTCCCTTCCCCTCACTCTTCCCCTCACACCTGTCCCTCCTTCCCCCTAACTCACTCACACCTCATCATCATTCCTGCCCTTACCTCTCTCTCTCTCTCCTTCTCTCTCTTCTCCTCTCCTTCTCTCTCTCTCATCTCTCTCCTCTCCTCTCTCCTCTCTCTCTCTCTCTTCTCTCTCTCTGTCTGTCTGTCTGTTCTGTCTGTCTGTCTGCTGTCTGTCTGTCTCTGTCTCCCTAGTCTCTCTCTCTCTCTCTCTCTCTCATCTCTCTCTCTCGTCTCTCTCTTCGTCTCTCTCTCTCTCTCTCTCTCTTTCTCTCTCTTCTCTCTGTCTGTCTGTCTGTCTGTCCTGTCTGTCTCTCTGTCTGTCTCCTCTGTCTGTCTTGTCTCTGTCTCCCTGTTCTCTCTCTCTCTCTCTCTCTCTCTCTCTCTCTCTCTCTCTCTCTCTCTCTCTCTCTCCTCTCTCTCTCTCTCTCTCTCTCTCTCTCTCTCTCTCTCTCTCTCTCTCTTACCTTTCCCATCTTGGTTTGTGAGCCTCTCAGCCATCCGTTTAATTACTTCTTTCCCTAAACCATCCTCTCCCCTTCTTTCTCTTCTTTCATTTCCTTTCTTATTACTTCCAGTGCCTTTACGTCTGCCAATCACGTCTTTCTTCCATCCATTTTCTCTTATTACACCATCTTCTCTTTCATATTCTCCCTCTCCCTTCCTTTCCCGCCTTAAAAAGAGAAATATAAAGGGCCTTTCTACTATCCCCCCCCTAAAAAAAAAGTTAGGTGGCCCGGCAGCACTTACGTGATTCGCATAAATTTAGGTTTGAAATGAAAGGAGAGAGAAAATATTGGAAGGCCAGTCGTCAAAAATGAGTCCCAGCAAAATGGAAAGCAAGTTGTTCAAGGTTTTGGTTTTAAGAGTTTTTTTGAGCTAGTTTTGGTTTTAAGAGTCTTTGCTAATCAGAATAGAAAAAGTTGAAACTGTTCTCCTACGGGTTGTGAATCTCATAGCATTTACTTTCTTTATCCCTTTCTCTTTATACTCTTCCTGCGCGCTGGTGATGAAAGAGAGAGAGAGAGAGAGAGAGAGAGAGAGAGATAGATAGATAGAGAGAGAGAGAGAGAGAGAGAGAGAGAGGAAGAGAGAGAGAGAGAGTGAGAGACAGTGAGAGAGTGAGAGACAGTGAGAGAGAGTGAGAGACAGTGAGAGAGAGTGAGAGACAGTGAAAGACAAAGAGAGAGACAGAGAGAGAGAGAGAGAGAGAGAGAGAGAGAGTTATTCGAGACTGAGTTACTGCTTCATACTCATAGACGCTTCCCTTCTCTCTCTAATTTTTCTCCCTTTCTCTCTCTCTCTCTACCTTTCTCCCTCCCGTTCTTTCTCACTCCCTACCTTTCTCCCTCCCTTACCCATTTCCTTCCACTTACCCCCCCTCTTTACCTCCCTTTCCTCTACTTACCCCTCCCCTCCCTACCTCCCTTTCCTCCACTTACCCCCCTCTATCTCCCTACCTCCCTTTCCTCTACGTATCCACCCTCCTCTATCTCCCTACCCTCCCTACCCTTCTACCTCCCTTTCCTCTACGTCACTCCCTCCCTATCATCTTCTGTATTCCCTTTTCTTTACCTCCCTCTCTCCCTCATTCCCTTTCTCCCCTTGTCTACGCCCTTTCCCCCTTCCCCCTTCCCCCCTAAGGCCTCAACCCCCCCTTTCATAGCGGCTGTTTGGAAGAGTTATGTGTGGGAAATACCGGGTGCCAGGAGGAGGAAGAGGAGGAGGAGGAGGAGGAAGAGGAGGTAGGAGGGAAAGGGAGGGCGTGGGAGGTCCGGCAGGTGAAGGCGTGCGTCAAATGAGGTCCTTCTTTTCCTTCTTCTTTCTTTCTCTTCATTCATTCCTTCATTCATTCCCTTCTTGATTTGATCTTTTCGCTTTTCTGATTCTCTCGCCTCTTGGATATATATTTGAGTTTTCAAAGTTACTATATTCGTCTTTCTTTCACCTTCAGTCTTAGTAAAGCAATCTCTCTCTCTCTCTCTCTCTCTCTCTCTCTCTCTCTCTCTCTCTCTCTCTCTCTCTCTCTCTCTCTCTCTCTCTCTTGAAATGAAGAAGACAATATGAAAATCAGTAATATGTTTGTTCGAAAGGAGGAAGGGAGAGGGTGAGGCAAAAGAAAGATTAAGAGGAGGGGAGAGAGAGAGAGGAGAGAGAGGAGAGAGAGAGAGAGAGAGAGAGAGAGAGAGAGAGAGAGAGAGAGATAACGCACACAAATATTTAAATGGTCACAAAAATATGAGCATAACAATAGAGTAATGAAAAAAAACGGGAAGAAAAGATAGGAAAAAGGAGCGAGCTGTCGGCGGTTTCCTCACAATAACCATTACAAAACAACCCTTCCTCCTCCTCCTCCTCCTCCTCCTCCGCCTCGTCTTCGTCTCCCCCTTTCCTCCTCCTCCTCCTCCTCGACGGGGCACGATATCTTCACAATACAATGTCACTCAGAACACAATGGTAGAAAGATGTCCATTTCTCTCTCTCCCCCTCTCTCTCTCTCTCCTCTCTCTCTCTCTCTCATCTCTCTCCTCTCTCTCTCTCTCTCTCTCTCTCTCTCTCTCTCTCTCTCTCTCTCTCTCGTGTATCTGTCTGTTTGTCTCAGCTACTTGTCTACTTTTCTAGGAAAGATACAAATACGGTGCGGGGGAGGAAGGGAAGGAGAGGAGAGGAGGAGGAGGAGGAGGAGGAGGAGGAGAGGAGGAGGAGGAGGAGGAGGAGGAGGAGGAGGAGGAGAGGAGGAGGGGAGGAGGAGGAGGAGGAGGAGAAAGGAAAGAAAAAAGGAGATTCTAAGTAACACGTGATCAAAGAGCGGCTCTGTATGGATCTGTCAAGGTCTCTTCAGGGGGAAACAATGCATGTAAACATAACTTTTGGTAGGGAGAGGGGAAGGCCGCACACACACACACACACACACACACACACACACACACACACACACACACACACACACACACACACACACACACACACACACACACACACACACACGGACACACGGACACACAGACACACACACACACACACGTACACACACAATATAAAAACCCGCAGGGGAAAAAAATACACCTCAAACACTCCTAAGACCACTTTATGAGACGCCGTTATTACCAGTAGCCTCGGTAGGGGATTAGGTCTTAAGAATGCGTGGGTGCGGCATAGGGGTGTGGCGGACCCTTAGGAGGCCCCTTAGGAGGCTATATATAAGGGCGCGTCTCCCTAAGAGCACGGCGGAGACTTGCATCCTTCTCCCTGCCTCCTTCTGTAGCTGTGATGTAGAAGTGATCAAGGATTTCCTATTTTACTCTCCAGAGATAATAGATCCTTCCGTTCTGCCTGCCTTATTTCCTTTACTTCCTTTCTTTTCATCCTCATCCTCCTTCCAATCCTTCTTTCCTTCCATCCTTCCTTCTTTCTTTCCTTCCATCCTTCCTTCTTTCTTTCCTTCCATCCATCCATTCGTCCATCCTTCCTTCCGTTCTGCCTTATTTCCTTTCCATCCTTCCTTCCTTCCTCATCCTCCTTCCAATCCTTCGTTCCTTCCTTCTTTCCTTCCTTCCATCCATCCATCCATCCATCCATCCATCCTTCCTTCCTTTCTTTTGTTCTTTTTCCTTTCTTTCTCTCCCTTTCTTTCTTCCTTCCTTCCTTCCTTCCTTCCTTCCTTATTTCCTCTCCATCCTTCCTTCTCCTCCTGTCGCTATTCTATTCTAGTCTTCATGGTTTTTTTCCTCTATCCCTTCCACTACACTCTTTTTTTTTTCTTTTTCTTTTTTATTTATTTACATCTATTACATAAATATATATACATATACATATACATATGCACATACATACACATACACATACAGCCAGTAATAAATGAGCGGGCATCAGCCCGCCGCTGTTCAATGTCATTCCTTGTTATGCTACTCTTCCTTGTGTTGTTACTGTTACCATGTCCCTCACTATAGTAACACACTCGTAACTCTCAAGATAAAGATAATTCACCACTCTTTTTTTTCCTCTACGTGTCCTATCTCTACCATTCAGCAGTGTAATTTTTTCTAAGCCTTTTCATCCTTTTATCGCCTTGTTTCATTACGCAACACCCTCCCTCCCTCCCTCCCTTCACCAACCCAACCCAACCCTCCCTCCCTCTTCCTCCCTCCCTCTCCCCGGCCCATCCCTCACCTGTAGATTAATTAAAAGTACCGTACCTTTTTTTTTTTTAACTGGAGATAAATAGCATGAAAAAATAAAAGACTAGCGCTTTGTCGAAAAATTTAGCGACTCGAGTGAGCACAAATAAATCTCCAAAACTAAATATATTACCGAGCGAGTACACACCTGCAGCCTCCTCCCCTTTCTCCTCCCTCCACACCTGTACTCCACTTTCCTCCCTCCCTCCACACCTGTACCTCCCTTTCCTCTCTCCTTCCACACCTGTACCTCCCTTTCCTCTCTCCTTCCACACCTGTACCCTCCCTTTCCTCCCTCCCTCCACACCTGTACCTCCCTTTCCTCTCTCCTTCCACACATGTACCTCCCTTTCCTCTCTCCCTCCACACCTGTACCTACCTTTCCTCTCTCCCTCCACACCTGTACCTCCCTTTCCTCTCTCCCTCCACACCTGTACCTCCCTTTCCTCTCTCCTTCCACACCTGTACTCCACTTTCCTCCCTCCCTCCACACCTGTACCTCCCTTTCCTCTCTCCTTCCACACCTGTACTCCACTTTCCTCTCTCCTTCCACACCTGTACTCCACTTTCCTCCTCCCTTCCACACCTGTACTCCCTTTCCTCTCTCCCTCCACCCTGCTACTTCCACTTTCCTCCCTCCCTCCACACCTGTACCTCCTCCCCCACCTCCACCTCCTCCCCCACCTTCATCTCCCTGCCCCCCCCCCCCACCACCACCTCCTCCTTCATCTCCCTGACCCCCCTCCGTCTCCCTATCCCTCTCAATAACCTCCACCAATAAACATGAGAACCGACACAGTAAATTTTCTTGCGATTAAAATCTCGTGGAACTCGGCCTGTTTAAATACGGACGAAGCTTTCACTCTAACGTAGACTAACCCTGCAGGGGGGAAGGGGGGTTTTAGGGGGTTAAGGAGGAAAAGAAGGGGGGTTTCCGTCCTCCCCTTTCCCCCCCTACTCCCCCCCCCCCCCCTTCTTCACCGTAAAGAGGGCGACAAATGCGAAGTTTCTCTGTAAACAATACAATTGGCAATCTCTTTAAATCTGCATTACGATACACTTCGGAAATTCAAATATTGGACACTCGGGTTTTATGTAAATTCGAGTATTGGGAAGGCAGTCTGCTTAAACGGAGGCATTATTATTTGCAGTCCTTGTAAACACGACTAAAAAGAGGGAAGAGGGACCTATTTCTGCCTTCTCCCCTTTACTTCTGCAACTTTCCCTCATCCTTTCCCCTCGCACCCAAATCTGCAATAACACATAACCAAATGATCACACCCAATCCTTCCCATTTCCCCTTTCCTTACTCAACCCTCACTCTACCTACACACTCCCCCTTCCCCCCCACATATCTGTCTTCCCCTACTCCCCCCCACATACACCTGTCTTCCCCTCCTTCCCCCTCACATACACGTCTTCCCCTTCCTATCCCTTCCCCCCACCTGTCTTCCCTTCCTTTCCCCCCCCCACCACCTGTCTTCCCTTCCTTTCCCCCCCCCACACCTGTCTTCCCTTCCTTTCCCCCCCCACACACCTGTCTTCCCTTCCTTTCCCCCCCCACACACCTGTCTTCCTTCTTTCTCCCCCCACACACCTGTCTTCCCCTCCTTTCCCCCCTCCCACCTACACACGTCTCCCCTTCCTCTCCCACCCACATGTCTTCCCCTTCCCTCCCACCCCCACACACCTCTCTACCCCCCCTTCCCTCTTCCTCCCTCCCTCACTACAATAAGCTGTGAGAAGGTAGCGTCCAGCCAGAATAAAGGATTATAGAGGATTACGACCACTGGTTGCGAATAGGTGCGCCCAAAGTGACCTGTGGGAGGAGAGGCGCGGACTGAGCGTGGCCTGAAGGGGAGGTTAACGGGGTGGAAAAAAAAATCTTGTGTAGTTGTTACTTTTGCTGTTGTCGTGGGTGGTGGTGGTAGTGTGGGTGGTGGCGAAAATGTGTTGTAAAGGTATATCTGTTATTGTAAGAGGTTGCAGTGGTGGTGGTGGTGGTGATTGTGGTTGATGGGTAAACAAAATACCTTAGATTAGATAGCCACTAGGTATGTTGAGTAGATGTTCGTGTTCATTCTTATCATTACGAACGATCACGTCTCTAAGTTAACGCTACCAACGTCTCCACCATTACCTATAACACCACCACTAACACCAACACTACTACTACAACTACTACTACTACTATTACAACCACTGCTATTAATACAATAACTACATTTATCACTCAAAATACACCGATTAATGATATTCAGTTATAAAAATCCCCTCAAAGACATGGCAACGTATATGTGTGTGTGTGTGTGTGTGTGTGTGTGTGTGTGTGTGTGTGTGTGTGTGTGTGTGTGTGTGTGTGTGTGTGTGTGTGTGTGTGTGTGTGTGTGTGTGTGTGTGTGTGTGTGTGTGTGTGTGTGTGTGTGTGTGTGTGTGACTGTCTGTGTATGTGTGTGTTAGCTATCACTCTCTATGGCTGCCACTATTTCCCACAAGCCTGCCATTAGAGGAAAGAGGGAGATGGTAAAAGGAGAATGAGGAAACATGGGCATAATAAACACAACTAAAAATACACAGTAAAAAAAAAAATTAAAGAAGGGAATACATACAAACACACAAACACACAGAAAGACAGAGGTAATAAAGTAGTGCATTAATCTTATACAAAATGGATAAGAAAGCATGACAAAAACTTGAATAAAACATTACAGAGTGTGGAATTAATCTACATAATAGAGGCCAAACCACTCAGCTCAAAGTCTCACAGCTCTAAAAATAGAATAATACATTACCTTAGAATAAAAGAAAGGCAAAATACAGGATAACACTCAACAACAACAACAACAACAACAACAACAACAACAACGACAACAACAACAACAACGACGACAACAACAACAACAACGACGACGACCATTATGAGAAAAACAAAACTAAAACTGCATCGATATAAGAAAAAAGAAAACTGAGTAGATAGGGAAAGAAAAACAGAGATAAGGAAAATAAAGAGAGAGAGAGAGAGAGAGAGAGAGAGAGAAGAGAGAGAGAGAGAGAGAGAGAGAGAGAGAGAGAGAGAGATGAGAAGAGAGGAGAGAGAGAGAGAGAGAGAGAGGGAAGAGAGAGAGAGGAGAGGGAGAGAGGAGAGAGGAGAGAGAGAAAAGAGAGAGAGAGAGAGAGAGAGCGAGAGAAAAGAGAGAGAGAGGAAGAGAGAGAGAGAGAGAGAGAGAGAGAGAGAGAGAGAGAGAGAGAGAGAGAGAGGAATGAGAAGACGAGGAAGGAAGGCAAGGACCCTCACCGTGCTAATCTTCCCTGTAATGGCAAACAACTTAGAGCAAGAGCGTGACACGATTGAAAACCACCTGCTAACTGCGTCCAGGTAATCAAGGAAGGGTTGTTAAGCGTGATGAGGGAGGCTGTTAAGGGTGACAAAAGGGTGGTTAGTAAGGAATATCTGGAAGTATCATGTCGTTGTGCATTGGCTCAAATAGGGACTTCTAATCATTGTAACTGAAAACTTACTCCAGATTCGTGTTCAGCATGCCCGCAAACTGTTAGGAACACATTTTCAAGCAAATAAATTTTTCAAAAAATATTGCAAAATTAGCAAAATTGTTTGAAAAATAGATTTGCTTAAAAATTAGTTCCTAGCAGTTTTCGGACATACTGAATACGAAGCTGGAGTCAGTTTTCAGTTACAATGATTAGAAGTCCCTATTTTCCTATTTAAAAAAAAAATCAAGGCTGAAATTGGCTGAAATAGGGACTTCTAATCATTGTAACTGAAAACTGATTCCAGATTCGTGTTCATCATGCCCGAAAACTGCTAGGTACTAATTTTCACTAATTTTAAACCAAATCTATTTAAAAAAAAAAAAATTGCAAATTTTTCAAGGGTATACCCCTTGCAAAATTTGTAATATTTTTGGAAAAATAGATTTGCTTGAAAATGTGTTCCTAACATTTTGCGGGCATTTTGAACACGAATCTGGAATAAGTTTTTAGTTACAATGATTACAAGTCCCTATTTCAGCCAATTCACAACATGATACTTCCAGATATTCCTTAAAAATCACAAATTAGACAAAATTTACTTCTTTAATTAAGGGTGACAAGGGAGGGTGAAGGGTAGGGGAGTGCAAAGGGTAAAGGGAAAGGGGCCAGGGGGGTGATGTGCAAAGAGTGAGAGTTAAGGAGGATAGAAAAAGGGATACGTTATTATTAACTAACTTTCTTTACCAATAACATAAACAGAAGCTTAAACATCGCATACACAAACTACTCTACCTGCCTCCTCGAGTCCTCATCCTTCTCATTATTTCTCTTCTCGAGCTGCTATGCCTGCCTCCTCATCCTTTCTCTCCTTCTCATCCTTCCTCATCCTTGTTATCCTTTCTCTTCCTACCTCCAATCCATCTATCCTTCTTTTCAAACCCTTTACATTATACCTGGTTTTCTTTCTCCCTCTCTACCTTCCTTCCAGCCTACCTTTCTGCTTTCCTACCTTTAACTGTATATGTGTCTCCCATTCCTGTCTGCTTGCCTTCCTCCTTCGCTTCCTGCCTCTTCTTGCTTTCCACCCTCCCTACTACCTCTCTCCCTCCTTGCCTGCCTGCCTTCCTGCCTACTCACGCCCTAAGCAGAAAGCACGTCAGCCACCACGAACACTGCTTCCCGCTGCAACATCTACTCGAATCAGAGACGAAGAGTAGAAGTAAGGCAAGGAAATAGGGTGAGTTCTTAACTAAATTGATCCTTATGAACGCTTCAAACTAGGCAATGACGTCCTTGGGATAAGGTGAGAGGATGTTTACAAGAGTGATTTAAAAGTGTGATGAGTAGAGGTTATATACGCTGATTATAAAGGAAGGATATGGAGGGATGCGAATGTGTGTGTGTGGGGGGGGGGGGGGTGAGAGGGTTGTGCGTGTGGTGGGGAGAGGGTTGTGTGTGTGGGGGGAAGAGGGTTTTGTGCATGTGTGTGTGTGTGTGGTGTGTGTGTGTGTGTGTGTGTGTGTGTGTGTGTGTGTGTGTGTGTGTGTGTGTGTGTGTGTGTGTGTGGCGCCTGTTCTCACCTTTAATAATTGTGAAACTGAATAGCATAATGGTCTATCATTAATTATCTGTCGGTGCGTAATCCTCTCATACACACACACACACCACACACACACACACACAACACCACACACACACACACACAGCACAACACAGACACAGACACACACACACACACACACACACACACCTGTCACTGATAAACCACCCCATTAAGTTATATTATTATCACCAAAGCCGCACAAATGAAAGTATTATCAGCCTCATGAAAAATGCAGAAACCCGGGAGAGCTTCAAGAGAAAGAGCTATGAAATATTGAGCGAACTGTTACCGAAGCGAGATAGAAACCAAGATTGCACAAACAAAGAGTGACAGGCCTGAGGGTAAAGGTGAACCCTGTTAGCGAGGTAAACTTTTAGGGTGAGGAGAGAGAGGCGTGTCCAGGTAACAGGTAAAATATAATAGCATTGTGATAAATCGGGGGAAAAGGAGATACGAAAACACACACAGAAATGACAGAATGTGTGTGTACTTGTAAAATATGCAGAATATATCTTAGTCTACGTTGGAAATGTTAGACAATGATGTGTAAATAGGAAGGGAGAAAGTATAAACTGCTTTAATGTGTTTAGGATTTATCAGGAAGGAGGAGGAAGAAGCGATGGAGGAGGAATACAAAGGAATACTGAGGAAAAGCAAACAGCAATAAGCTAAATGGTTACGAAGCCGTTTGTGATACACTATACTATCTAATCTAAAGTGAGAGATGTATAGGATAGTAAAGGTGAAGGCTCCTCCTCATCTTTCGATCCCTACAGTCGACGCTGGCAGGAAAAAAACCCTGAAATATAGAAAGGAGGAAGAAAAGGAGGAGGAGGAGTTGGGGGGGAAAGAAAACAAACAACAGAAAACGATGATGATGATGATTGATGATGATGATGATGATGATGATGATGATGAGAATGATGATGATGATGATGATAAGGAGCCACTTTCTACAGAACAGCGAAAGAGAAAGAAAAAAAAAGAACGAGGAGAGAGTAAGAGAATGCTCAGAATAAGTAGAAGAGAAGTAAAAGAACATAGAAGAAGAACACATTATCGACTTAAAGGAAGAGAAAGAAAGAAAAAGGAAGAGGAGAAAGTAAGAGAAAGATACAGGACAAGTAGAAGAGAAGAGCATAGAAGGGAAGAGTTGACAAGGACGAGGAGAGAGTAAGAGAAAGATCAGGATAATTAGAAGAGAAGTATTTAGATGAGCATAGAAGAAGGGAAGGATTGACAGGCAGAAGATACTAAGTGAAGGAAGGAAAGAAGGAAGGGCGAGAAGGAGGGAGCAAAGGAAGGAAAGAAGGAAGGTGAGAAGGAGGGAGCAAAGGAAGGAAAGAAGGAAGGCGAGAAGGAGGGAGCAAAGGAAGGAAAGAAGGAAGGCGTGGAAGGAGCAAAGGAAGGCGAGAAGGAGAGAGCAAAGGAGTCACATTCACACTTGATTACCCGTCTGAGGGCGAACCTTGCCTCACCTGTTTGTCTTTCCTCTTACATAGAAGGCTGGCGAAGGGAGTGAGGGAGGAAGGGTGGAGGAGAAGAAGAAGAAGAAGAAGAAGAAGAAGAAGAAGAAGAAGAAGAAGA
>JACEEZ010006593.1:282631-299055 GCA_016584305.1 Chionoecetes opilio
AAGCTAAAATAAATACATGAAATAATATATTGATAGATGAATGGGTGTTAGTAGTAATAAAAACTTTAAAAAACAACTTCGCCCTTTACTTTTCCTATTTTTTTCCTGACTTTTTTTCATTCTAACATGTATACACAGAGAGGAAAATAAGACAAATAAATACATAAATAAATAAATAGATAGATTATGGTTTTCATTAGTGGATATTTTTTGAAGTAATTGAAAATGTGAAACCTAATAATGAAAAAAAAACGAGGCGAATAAATAAAGTCTATGAACACTTTGCACGGTAACCTTTAATGAAATTCTTGATCGTCGGGTTCATAATAGTAGTAGTAGTAGTAGTAGTAGTAGTAGTAGTAGTAGTAGTAGTAGTAGTAGTAGTATTAGTTATTTAGTATTAGTAGATAGTAAGTAGTGTAGTATAGTATGGTGGTAGTATAGTAGTAGTATAGTAGTAGTAATTAGTAGGTAGTAGTAGTAGTAGTAGTAGTAGTAGTAGTGAGTAGTAGTGGTGGTAGTAGTAGTAGTAGTAGTAGTAGTAGTGTAGTAGTGGTAGTAGTAGTAGTAGTAGCTAGTAGTAGTAGTAGTAGTAGTAGTAGTAGTAGTAGTAGTAGTAGTAGTAGTAGTAGTAGTAGAAGTAGAAGTAGTAGTAGAAGTAGTAGTAGTAGTAGTAGTAGTAGTAGTAGTGGTAGTAGTAGTAGTAGTAGTAGAAGTAGTAGCAGTAGTAGTAGAAGTAGTAGTAGTAGTAGTAATATAAAAAAAAGTACTTCTTTTTCACTACTACTACTACTACTCTACTATCATTTCTACAACTAATATAATTACTACTACTGCTGCTACTACTACTACTACTACTACTACTACTACTACTACTACTACTACTACTACTACTACTACTACTACTACTACTACTTATCGTCACTCTTGATATAAATTCACATACCTTTCTGTTCACCACCTATCGTATTGTAGCTTTAACCAATTCTTGTCTCCTGCAAAAAGTCTTCACGTACACGCAAAAACCATCCATCCATCTCTCTTTCTCTCTCTCTCTCTCTCTCTCTCTCTCTCTCTCTCTCTCTCTCTCTCTCTCTCTCTCTCTCTCTCTCTCTCTCTCTCTCTCTCTCTCTCATCCTTTTCCTTTTCATTTAATTTATTTCATTTAATTCGACATTTCTTCCCTCCCTTCCTATTTATGCTCTGGAAAGTCCCTCCCTCGGACCCTTTACTTCTTTACCTTCTCCCTTAAGCTTTTAACCCGCTTGGCCTCGCTTTCCATCATGCTAACGTTGCCATCTGCCGCCTTCACTTAACGAGGTCAGGAGGGGTCAGGAGGGCCTCGTTACGGCCAGTTTGACCACTTACACCTCATTTCAGATCTGTCCCTTCCTCACTTATCCCTCTCCTTTACCTTACTAACTATCACACACCTCTATTTATTTATTTTATTCTTGCACCCCCCCCCCCTTCTATGTTATATCACCCCCTTTTCTTTAACCCCTTGAAACCCAGAAGGTAATTTCCATTGTAATTTGGGTACCATTAGACGATTTTTAGTGAATATAAGCAATTTTTTTTATAGATATGACCTGTTTAGTATCCATATCCACTAACTAATTTGGTATATTCAGTTACCTTTCGTAATTTAATGGCTAACAACATACATTTATTTTATAGCAAAGGAAAGATCTGGGCGTGAAGGGGTTAATAAACTTGTAAATTCTCCTCTACCTACACTACCCACCACACACCTATCCCTAACGTGTTTTCCTAAAGCCAACCTCTATCTAGTTTTTTCCCCCGATTCTGTACATTCCTGTTCCCATAATCTGACTGCAGGAAAAAAAGGAAAGGAAAACAAGGACAAAAAGTATCGTAACAAGTGCAAAGGAAAGTAACAAGGAAATAAAGTATCGTAACAAGTGCAAAGGAAAGTAACAAGGAAATAAAGTATCGTAACAAGTGCAAAGGAAAGTAACAAGGAAATAAAGTATCGTAACAAGTGCAAAGGAAAGTAACAAGGAAATAAAGTATCGTAACAAGTGCAAAGGAAAGTAATAAGGAAATAAAGTATCGTAACAAGTGCAAAGGAAAGTAACAAGGAAATAAAGTATCGTAACAAGTGCAAAGGAAAGTAACAAGGAAATAAAGTATCGTAACAAGTGCAAAGGAAAGTAACAAGGAAATAAAGTATCGTAACAAGTGCAAAGGAAAGGAAAACAAGGAAATAAAGTATCGTAACAAGTGCAAAGGAAAGTAACAAGGAAATAAAGTATCGTAACAAGTGCAAAGGAAAGTAACAAGGAAATAAAGTATCGTAACAATGCAAGGAAAGTAAACAATAGAAGTATCGTACAAGTGCAAGGAAAGTACAAGAAATAAAGTATCGTAACAAGTGCAAAGGAAAGGAAAACAAGGAAATAAAGTATCGTAACAAGTGCAAAGGAAAGTAACAAGGAAATAAAGTATCGTAACAAGTGCAAAGGAAAGTAACAAGGAAATAAAGTATCGGCAGTAAAGTAAACAGAATAATCTAACCTACAGTATAATCTTTTTTTTTTAACGAGGCAAAAAAAAAATCCTGACCTCTTGCTGCGTACTGACTGATATTTGATGCCAGGAGAAGGGAATACTACGTTTCTTCTACATGTATGCTGTATTTTATCATAGTTAACCATATTATCAAGTAAACATAGGCATAATTTTAAGCATACGACCTTAATATAGAATGGATTTTTTGCCTTGTTAAAAAAATAGACTATAATCTTTCGCAGTTACTATTTTTTTTTTGGTTGATACTTTCTTCTACTATTTATATTATTACGATTTCTGATTTCTATTAATAATGTAACAGAATAACCTAACCAAATCTTTCGCAGTTCCTATTTTTTTCTTGATACTTTTCTTCTACGATTACCATAGATAGAGTACGATCTACTACAAGTTAGCATAGTCCGTACTAACTTGGTTCTCCTATCACATATTATCTAAGGCCCGGTTCTCTTCCTATCCTCTGTCCTATTCATCACTATCATATCCCTATTCCTCCCCATCCTATCACAGTCCTATTCATCACTATCATATCACTATTCCTTCCCATCCTATCACAGTCCTATTCATCACTATCATATCACTATCTCTTCCTATTCCTATCACAGTCCATCCCAGCCTTTCCTCCGTCACGAGTCACAACCCAGCCCTCATAGCTACGTATCGACAGAACTACACTAGATATTGAAGCAGGTTGTAGGTACTGTATGCATGTCGCTAGTGGCACGGAAATGAATGAAAGTGAGTGAGTGAGTGAGTGAGTGAGTGAGTGAGTGAGTGAGAGAGAGAGAGAGAGAGAGAGAGAGAGAGAGAGAGAGAGAGAGAGAGAGAGAGAGAGAGAGAGGAGAGAGAGAGAGAGAGAGAGAGAGGTTAGTCAGTCGGTGTCTGTGTGCTTTCATCTCTCTCAAAAGTACACAAACATTCATCCCAAGGTTAAAAGTATCACACACACACACACACACACACACACACACACACACACACACACACACACACACACACACACACACACACACACTTTAATACCCCAGAGGTGTCGGAATTCCTGTCATCAATTCATCATCTATTTATCCTCTTAAGCTTGCGAACAGACGCCTAACACCACCACACACACACCACACACACACCACACACACACACACACACACACCACACACACACACACACACACACACACACACACACAGTACACACACAAGTCACACACACACACACGTACCACACACACACCACACACACACAACACACACACACACACAAGTCACACACCACACACACACACACACCACCACACCACACACACACACACACACACACACACGTACACAACACACACATAGTCCCACACACACACACACGTACACATTCCTTAAAACACCACTTGACCTTTCGTTGATTAAGCAAGTGTATGCGTGTATGTGGTAGGGGTGTGTGTGTGTGTTGTGTGTGTGTGTGTGGGTGTGTGTGTGTGTGTGTGTGTGTTGTGTGTGTGTGTGTGTGTGTTGTGTGTGTATGTGTTCAATCTCGCCCCATCGTCCCTTCATTTCCCATCGCCATTCCCTTTTATTAATATTCCCTCTCTTCCATCCCTTCCATCCTTCTCTCTCTCTCTCTCTCTCTCTCTCTCTCTCTCTCTCTCTCTCTCTCTCTACTCTCTCTCTCTCTCTCTCTCTCTCTCTCTCTCTTCTCGCTTTCAAAGAGATCAAAAGTAACAAAGCCATAAACAACAAGCGAACAGAAAAATAAGCGAAAAACTATCAAACGAAAGAGGAAAAACACAGAGGGCTAAAAAATACACACAGATTAATTGAAACCCCAGCGAGAGAGAGAGAGAGAGAGAGAGAGAGAGAGAGAGAGAGAGAGAGAGAGAAGAGAGAGAGAGAGAGAGAGAGTCAGCGAGAGAGTCAGCGAGAGAGACAGTCAGCGAAGAGACAAACAGACAGACAGAAAGAGATATAGATAGATAGAGACAGAGATAAAGAGAGAAACTGAGAGAGAGAGAGAGAGAGAGAGAGACAGAGATAGAGACAGACAGACAGACAGAAAGAGATAGATAGATAGATAGAGACAGAGATAAAGAGAGAGAGAGAGAGAAAGGGAGATAGAGAGAAAGGAGGAGAGAGAGAGAGAGAGAGAGAGAGAGAGAGAGAGAAGAGAGAGAGAGAGAGAGAGAGAGAGAGAGAGAGCGCATCAGCCCTTTTGACCGGAGTAGTTATTCAACACGACCCAGGAGAGAGGAAAGTGAAAAATACATAAATAAAAGAGCTTTCAAGGCGGCCATTGAAGGCTATTCGTAAGGGCAGGAAAGGTGGTAAAAAGGCCCCGGGAGAGGAGAGTCCCGAAGGTCACATCGAGGCGGCAATTGCTGGAAAAAAAAGATAAAAGAAAAAAAAAAAAAAAGAGATATATACGAAGTTGACAATAGGGGGAGAGGAAAAATTCTCTAGAGAACACTGCGTCTAGGAGACAAAACAGGGAGGGGGGGAGGGAGGGAGGAGGGAGGGTATGTGAGAGAGAGAGAGAGAGGGAGGGAGAGAGGGAGGGAGGGTATGTGAGAGAGAGAGAGAGAGAGAGAGAGAGAGAGAGAGAGAGAGAGAGAGAGAGAGAGAGAGAGAGAGAGAGAGAGAGAGAGAGAGAGAGAGAGAGAGAGAGAGAGAGAGAGAGAGTGTTCACCTCTCTTTCTCATCGTATTTCTTCTTTTCCTACCCTCTCCTCCTATCCCTCCTCCCTATCCTTCCCTGCCCGAGAGAGAGAGAGAGAGAGAGAGAGAGAGAGAGAGAGAGAGAGAGAGAGAGAGAGAGAGAGAGAGAGAGAGAGAGAGAGAAGAAGATACACTGTTTACCTCTCTCTTTCTCACTGTATTTCTATTTTTCCTACCCTCTCCTCCATCCCTCCTCCCTATCTTTCCCCTCCCTTCCTATCCTCTCCCTACCAGCCTCTCTCCCTCCCTCAGAAGCGCTCTCCGCCCTTTCAGAATCTTAACGCAGAGGGAAGAAAAGGCGCGCGGCTCTGTGTCCCTCCAGGCTTCCTTCATCTTGTAAATGGAGAGAGCAAAGTTGGCGCCGCAACAGGCTGTGGGAGGGAGGGAGGGAATGAAGGAGGCAGGGAGGGAGGGAGGGAGGGAGGGAGGAAGGAAGGGAGGGAGGGAGGAAGGGAGGGAGGGAGGAAGGGAAGGAAGGGAGGGAGGGAAGGGACAAGGAAGGGAGGGAGGAAAGAGAGGGAAGGAAGGGAAGGGAAGGAGGGAAGGGGGGGAAGCAGTAAAGAACGAAGGAAAAAAGAAAAAAGGGAGGGAGGAAAAGGCAAAAGCAGTGAGGAATGAAGGAAAGAAGAAGAAAAAAGGAAGATAACTGGGATGTGTTAGTAAGAGAGGCAAGGTGAAGGAAGGAAGGAAGGAAGGAAGGAAGGAAGGAAGGAAGGAAGGAAGGAAGGAAGGAAGGAAGGAAGGAAGGAAGGAAGGAAGGAAGGAAGGAAGGAAGGAAGGAAAGAAGAAAGAAAGAAAGAAAGAAAGAAGGAAGGAAGGAAGGAAGGAAGGAAGGAAGGAAGGAAGGAAGGAAAGAAGGAAGGTAAAAAGAAAGATAGATAGAAGGACAGTGAGTGAAAATAAACAACTGAGTAAATGGAACGAAAAACGATGCATGTTTATAAATGTAACAAGAGGAAACTATAGATACGGAAAGAATACGAAAGATATATGAAAAAGAATACAAAGAATATGAAAAATAAAGTATTGAGATGATAAAATGGGACTAGAGAGAAGGAAATGAAACATGGAAAGGGAGGAAAGGAAGGGTGTGTAATATTATGTAAGTAAAAGGGAAGAAAGACAAAAAGAGTGGCGATAAGAGGAAGAGGAGTGGAAGAAGGGGGAAGAGGAGAAGAAAGAGGAGGAGGAGGAAGAGGAGGAACGTGAGAAGAAGTATGCAAGCAGGTCCTCTCTCTCTCCTCCTCCATTTACATTACTTCTTTCATCATCCTTGTCCACCCTCTCTTCCTTCTCCTCCTCTTCCTCCTCCTACTCTTCGTCTTTCCGTCTCCATCTTTATCCATGACAACCAATGATCAATGAACTTCACACACACACACACACACACACACACACACACACATGCAAACACACACACACACACACACCCACACAAACATACACACACACACACAGGAGCAACAGTTTTACCACATAAACCTCGAAACTTAAAAACTTCTTTATTCACATTGGGAGAGAGAGAGAGAGAGAGAGAGAGAGAGAGAGAGAGAGAGAGAGAGAGAGAGAGAGAGAGAGAGAGAGAGAGAGAGAGAGAGAGAGAGAGAGAGCAGACCATGCCACTCTTCCCTCCCCACAAGGCAACCAAGAGGGGAAAAAGTAAATCAAGCCGCGCACGTCATCTCCTCGACATGCAATGAAACTTTTCGAAACAGACGACTGACTACCTGCAGAGGACAGACAGATCTAGGCCGCCTCTCCCCATTCCCTACCTTCTCTCTCTCTCTCTCTCTCTCTCTCTCTCTCTCTCTCTCTCTCTCTCTCTCTCTCTCCTCTTCCTTTACCAGTTTTCTCCCTTTTCCTTTCTCCTATTCGTTCTTTCCCTCTCCTCTCTCTCCTCCCTTTCCCAGTTATCCTCCTTTTCCTTCCTCCTATTTGTTCTTTCTCTCTCCTCTCTCTCTCTTTCCTTTCCCAGTTATCCTCTTTTTCCTTCCTACCCTCTTCGCTGAGACTCCATTCTTAAACCTCTTGCGTGCATTTTGGTGCCAACATTTCATACTTTGCATTAAATTTTATGATCAACAGTAAAACGACCTCATGTAAAACAGAACCAATTTTGGATAAGTTAAGGCGATAAGAGTGTTCGTTGCTACCTATATAGTTATCTAGTATAGTTGTCTAGTAGTTGTAATGGATGTAATTATGTAAGGTGTATCGTGTGTGTATGTGTGTCTATCTATGACCTATCTGTCTGTCTGTCTCTGCCACTTTATCTCAACGGATAGGCGATAGAAAGGGACGACGACTCTTGGTGGGGATAGAGACTCACTTCAAAATAATATAATTACAAATATAGTTAAAAGGATAGAGGTCAAAATGTATTATAGTAGACTCAAGTTAGAGACGCACTTCAAAAATGATCCCAAACTAAAGCTATTTGTAATGGTGAAAATCGCATATAAGCTTCTTAGCATTTTGGAAGTATACTTGAATGGCTCGTGTGGTAATAACTTCCTGCTAGATGATGGGAGTTAGGAGTTAATAATATGAAAGTTAGAAAGAGTTAGAAATGTTAGAAAAAAGAAAGTTAATTAGAAAGAGTTAGAAAAGTTTGAAAGAGTTATAGGAGTCAGAAAATAATAATATGAAATGACAATAGAAATAATGATAAATAGATCTACGTTATTTGCTGTTTCGCGCGAAGGGTAAAACAAAAAGGAGCTGTCAGTATATTAAAAAGATTCATCGGTTTTTTTTCCTCCCCAATCCTAACATCTTTTGTCGCGATTTTATTATTTGAAGTTGACAAGAAGTTTTGTATTTCAAGATGTGTAACTTCAACTTTCTTTTCTATTCTTTTGTATTTCTCCTCCCACTCTTACGCTTCCATCTGCAAGTTCTCTTCCTCCACATCCTTTCCTCAATATATTCATTCCTCAAACTCTATTCTGATCCCTATTCTTTTCCTCCCTTTCCCCAACTATTCTTTTTTTTACATATTTACTTATTTACTAACCTATTTTTTACCTCCATCCTTTCGTTGGTTCTTCTGCTTTTCTTCTCATGTCAACTTCCTTTCCACTCGTCCAGCCCTTTGTTCTCCTCCCCCTCTTCCTCTTTCCCCTCTTCCTCCTTCCCCTCCTCCTCCTTCTTCACCTCCTCCTCCTCCATCCCCCTCTCATCTTCCCCTCTTTCCCCTCCTCCTCCTTCCTCCCCTTAAACCCCATCCCCTTCTCATATTCCCCTCTTCCCCTTGTGTCCTCTGAACCCACCTGGCATTTGGAAGGAAAACAGGCACTCCCCTCCCTACCATTTCCCCCCTCCCCAACTGTTCCTCACGACCTTCACCCCCCTCATCCCCTCATCCTCCCCACTGCTGCCATTCCTGCTGCTGGTGGTGCTGCTCGCCTCTACAGCTCACCTTTATCTCACCTTTCCCTCACACCCACTTAACCATTCTTCCTCACACGCCTTTTTTTCTAGCATTTTCTCAAGTTTATATTCTAGTTAGTTAGTTAGTTAGTTAGTTAGTTAGTTAGTTAGTTAGTTAGTTAGTTAGTTAGTTAGTTAGGTTAGTTAGTTAGGTTAGTTAGCAATTTCTACTCCAGCATTTTCCAACGTTTCTGCTTCACCTGATGCTTTCTTTCTCTCTCACAAACACTCCATCTCAACTGTGGTTACTGTTTCTATTGTCTACACACACACACACACACAACACATACACCAATGAGTGCGTGTGATTTAGCTTCAATTCTTACTTATCACTCCTTTCTTCCCTTCTATTACCTCCCTCCTTCCTCGGACAACTACTATCCACAATTATATACAACTAAGATAAGATAAGATTTTCATCCTATCTAGACACTTTGCAAGTACTAACTACAAGGTTATTGACTATACAAAGCGCCGCCACGTCAGCACGAACTAGGCGGACTCGAACCGCTGACCGAATGCACAGGGACGCTGCACATTGCGAACTCACGTCTCTACCAACCTTGCCACACTGACGGGCTTATATACAACTAACTACTACTACTATACAACTACAACTACTATATACAACTACCTCCACGCACCTCATACCCACCCATTACC
Source organism: Chionoecetes opilio (assembly GCA_016584305.1). Classification (NCBI taxonomy): domain Eukaryota; kingdom Metazoa; phylum Arthropoda; class Malacostraca; order Decapoda; family Majidae; genus Chionoecetes; species Chionoecetes opilio. The sequence goes on from JACEEZ010006593.1 coordinate 291,981, forward strand.
TCCCTCCACTCTGGCCGCCACCGCCTCGCCACAGAACCACTCAGGGGCTTCTCAATCACACCTGCGGTCGCTAGGGGGGAGGATGTGAGACCACACTCGCCCCGCAGCCTCAGCCCAGGGCGTGACTCAACTTAAAGAGGCAAGGACGGCCGTGGCACCTCCCTCGGCTGCGCTAGGTGTCTCGGGGCTCAGCTTGCGGGCGGGGTCACTGCCTTCCCCTTCGTCACCCCGCCCTGCCGACCCCTGCCGACCCCTGCCAACGCCCCTCCTGATGCTTAGGTCACCCTGCCACTTGTTCTATTTATATGTCATGTCTTCACTGTCTGTGGTTCTCGCTTCGTACTTATTTTTTTCCCCTTCTTTCTCTTTGTCTATCCTCTCTGTTTACTGTTTCTGTCGTCCTCGTGTAAGCTTGCACACACACACACACACACACACACACACACACACACACACACACACACACACACACACACACACACACACACACACACACACACACACACATCCTGCCTACCACCCTGTCATCCACCCCCCTTCCTCCCACTCCACCCCATCACTATTTATATATATAGCGACAAGCACGCCCTCACAAAGAGTTCAAAGTGCATCGACCTTAAAAAAAAACACATTAAAAAAACACACAAAAGGAAAATAACATATGATAATAAACTATCACAGCAGTTACAAACACCAGATAGAGGGACTGAAGGACCGCGCCTCCCCATCTCCCTCAGGATCCCCGTGACACGCTCCTCCAACCCACACACGCCCCCTCCCCAACACCCACACACTGCCTCTCCCCCTCCCCAACACCCTCCTGCCCTCCAACCCACACACACCCCTCCCCCTCCCAACACCCTCCTGCCCCCTCCAACCCACACACGCCCTTCCTCCGCACACACGCCCCCTCTCCCAACACTTCCTCTCTCCGAACCCACACACACCCCCTTCCCCCCAACTCAACATCCTCTTGCCCCATCCAACCCACACACTGCCCTTCCCCCTCCCAACACCCTTCCTCCCCCCAACCCACACATGCCCCCCTACTCAATACCCTTCCTCTCCCCCAACCCACACACAGCACCCTCCCCCAACACCTTCCTCTCCTCCAACCCACACACGCTCCCCCGTACCCCCCAACACCCTTCCTCTCCCCCAACCCACACACGTTCCCTCCCCCAACACACTTCCTCTCCTCCAACCCACACACGCCCCCCCTACCTCCCAACACCCTTCCTCTCCCCCAACCCACACACGCTCCTGCAACCCACACACGCCCCCCCTCCAACACTCTTCCTCCCCCCCTCCCCTAACCTACCACGTCCTCCCCCCAACACCCTCTTGCCCCCTCCAACCCACACACGCCCCTCCCTCCCACTCAACACCCTTCCTCTTCCCCAACCTACACACAACCCCTCCCCCCTTCCCCCTCCCTCCCCACTAGGATGAGGATGACAGGGATGGAAGCTAATTTCGCTGTGGATGTAAACAATGTGAGGATAATGTACACCAGCCAACCACTCTTCACTCCACTTTTTTTTTCATTCCCTCACTTTTCCTCCATCTTCTGTCCTCACCCTTCCACTTTTTTCTCTCTTCCTTCATTAATTTATTCTCTCTCTCTCTCTCTCTCTCTCTCTCTCTCTCTCTTCTCTCTCTCTCTCTCTCTCTCTCTCTCCCCTCTCTCTCTCTCTCTCTCCTCTCTCTCTCTCTCTCTCTCTCTCCACCTCTTTTGTCTCCTCCTTTACCCACTATCATCCCTTCTTTTCCTCCCTTTTTCCCCTTTTTTCCCCTCCTCCTCCTCCTCTACCCGTGTTCCCGTGTTCCCGTGTTCCCGTGTTCCGTTCCCTCGTACTTTCTCCCCTCCTTTACTTTTTCCTCAATTTCTTCTATTTCCCTTAATTGTTTTACGACTTTTTATTACTATTTCTCTGTATTACTTATTCATTACCTCTCTATGTCACCACCACTTTTCTTACGCTCGGATTTAGTTTATTAATTCAACTTTTTCATCCCTGTAAAAGAGGATCATATATTTCTGAGGCATTAAATATTATCATGATATAATATTGTTCTTCTTTTCTCCTCCTCCTCCTCCTCCTCCTCCTCCTCCTCCTCCTCCTCCCTCCTCCTCCTGCACACGTATCTCTCCTCAAGTTTTAAACCTACATTACTCACACCCTCCTCCTCTCCTCCTCCTCCTCCTCCTCTTCCTCCTCCTTCTTCCTCCTCCCTCCTTCTCCTTCCTCCTCCTCCTCCTCCTCCTCCTCCTCCTCCTCCTCCTCCTCCTCCTCCTCTCCTCCTCCTCCTTTACCTCCTCCCCACCACCACCACCACCACCACCACCATCACAAACTCCAGACCTGTTGCGTAAACTTTCAAATGTCTCGTGTGCTTCGTTCCTTGCTGATAAGTTATTTTTTTCGTATTATTATTTTCGTCGTGATATTATCCTTCTTATCTTTGCTTATATTTATCCTGATTTATCTTTTTGCTGTCTAATCTACTCCTCTTTTCCTTTATCTTTCCCTGTTTTGTTTTATTTTCGAGGTTTTATTTGTTCTGGCGTGTGTTGTTTTATCTCCTTATATTTTTTTCTTTCTTATTTCTTGTTTCAGACGATTCTTTCTTGTTTAGCTTCCACTTTGATTAGACTTGTTTTTTCTCTTTATCTTCAGTTTTATCTACATAATACTGGGTTATCTCTCTCTCTCTCTCTTGCTCTCTCTCTCTCTTGCTCTCTCACCCCCCCCCCCACACACACACACACACACGTCAGCCATTCAGAAAGGTCAATAATCCTGCCACACCTTTACAGAACACTTGAGCGGCAAAACAAATGGGAAAGGTCACTCATACAGCAAACGCTAAATCTCTCAAAATGATGAAAACCTGAAATCAAGAGAAAAACATAAATCTGATATTACAGTATGTGACAAAACACAAGTACACTGCATTACCTCTCAAAGATATTATTGTTGCAACTGAATATAAGTCCTATTTTATTCTGACGTTTTTTTCTGTCTTGGCATTCATTATACAAAGTGATGCAAGGGATTATGCTAGAAAATCCATCTTTTTATTCACTGACAAAGACGTGGATTGCTTCATGTAGAAATGCAATTAATCCCTTGAGACCCAGAACGTAATTTTCCATTGTAATTTGGGTACCATTAGACGATTTTTTAGTGAATATAAGCAATGTTTTATCGATATGAGCTGTTTAGTATCCTTGTCCACTATATAATTTGATATATTCAGATACTTTTTGTTATTTTATGGCTGGACAAGAGGATTTCATATAGCAAAGGAGAGATCTGGGTGTGCAGGGGTTAATCAATCAACACTATACCTTCGTCGCCACCACCATCATCAACACTATACCTTCGACGCCACCACCATCACCACCACTATACCTTCGACGCCATCACCATCACCAACACTATACCTTCGACGCCATCACCATCACCAACACTATACCCGTCACCACCACCATCACCATCTCGTTACAGCTATAGTGTACACCATAATCACTATTGCTGGAAGGTCATTGATTATTGGCGATCAGGAAGCCATAGCAGGTGCGGAAGTATAGTAGATAATAATATGTATTGGTGTGTGTGTGTGTGTGTGTGTGTGTGTGTGTGTGTGTGTGTGTGTGTGTGTGTGTGTGTGTGTGTGTGTGTGTGTGTGTGTGTGTGTGTGTGTGTGTGTGTGTGTGTGTGTGTGTGTGTGTGTGTGTGTGTGTGTGCTATGTATACAATGGCAATGGCAATGCTTTTAATATTTACTTGGAGCTTGGATACAATTTTTTTTTTCTTTTTCCATTGTGTGCGCGTGTCAACATATCGATTTCAACTGATAACAAACAACACACACACACACACACACACACACACACACACACACACACACACACACACACACACACACACACACACACACAGTATAGACCCTTATATCACACACCACCACCACAATAACCCAACAATAACTCACAAGATAAAATATGACCAAACACTTACGCATAAAGAACGACAAATAAAGAGAAGAAATAACCCGAACACAACACTCAAGAATAAGAAAAGAAAAAAATATATAGCACCGAACTACATTATCAAACCTGCACGCAAACTGTTCTTCACCGTAAGTATATTTTTATGTGGCGCCGCCGAGCCATTACCGCGGGCGTCCACTGCTGCCAAAATGCACCATTACCTTCGCCCTCCATCGTCACGCACTCCCCACGCACGCCAACGCTCCATTATCGATTTAATATCCCCAGCAACACACTTCACGCTTGCTGTGGAGTGTGGTTACCCTCCCTATGTACTGCACTCTATCGCCTCCCCTTCCTTCCTTCCTTCTTTCCTCTTCCTTCCTACCTTCCTCTCTTCGCATTATCTTTCCTTCCTTTTCATTCCACCATTCCTCTCCTCCCATATTCACGCTTGCTATGGACACTCCCTATATACCGTACTCTACACTCTACCCTCCCCTTCCTTCCTTCCTTCCTTCCTTCCTTCCTTCCTTCTTTCCTCTTTCGCCTGACATAACTTTCTTTCCTCTTCTTCCTGTCATTCCTCTTCTCCCATCTTCCTTCACGCTTGCTGTGGACACTTCCTATATACCGTACTCTATCCCTTTCTTTCTTTCTTCCTTCCTTCCTTCCTTCCTTCCTACCTACCTTCTTTCCCTTCTTCCGCCTTACCTTATTTTCCTTCCTCCTCTTCTTGCCGTTCCTCTCCTATCTTACTTCACAATTACTTTGGACACCCTTCCTATATACCGCACTCTACCCTCCCCTTCCTTCCTTCCTTCCTTCCTACCTAACCTTCTTTCCTCTTCCACCCTTACCTTACTTTCCTTCCTCTTTTTCCTGTCATTCCTCTCATCCCATCTTACTTCACGCTTGCTGTGGACACCCTTCCTGTATACCAAACTCTATAACCTCAGAGTAACCTTCCCCTTCCTTCCTTCCTTCCTTCCTTCCTTCTTTCCTCCTCCGCTTTACCTTACGTTTCCTTCATCTCCTCCCATCTTACTTCATGTTTGTTGTGGATACTTTGCCTCTTTGCCTCCCCTCCTTTGCTCTCCTTCCTTTCCATTCTCCTTTATTTCCTTCCTCTTCCCCTACACTCCCCTTCTCCTCCTTCACCTTACATACTCCCTCACCTTGACCTGTACTTCACTATAAACCCTTTGCTTTTCCTATCCGTATTATCTCCTACTTTTTATTTCACACTTTAATGAGAAACTAAGTAACTCAAGTCTCCTCCATATCACGTTCCTCTTAATCTAGTCTAGTTTTTCTTCTACCTCTAGCTCTTTCTTGTGGTTCAAAGCGTTCTAAATAAGGAAGTTTCGTTTGTATAGAAGTGTTGATTATAATTAGTATCACTGGAATAATTGTGTGGGTTGACCTGCAGTGCACCTGATGTATTTTTTCAGAATTTTTCATTGGATTTTTTTTTTTTCATTTTTCACTATGTAGGTATCTGATGGGTTTTTTTCATAGGGGCTGTAACGGAGGACTTCCTAAAATATAAACCTGTGCTCTGTTTTGGACTCCAGATCCCCTTATTAAGCATTCCTAGTGTGCTTGTTTTATCATAAGGAATCGAGCGACGGAACGAAACGCCACACACACACACGCACACGCCACGCACACGCACACGCACACGCACACGCACACACACACACACAGTACCAACCCCCTCAACAGGTAATTACAGGTGTATACGCAACACGCACCTGGGACGGTCAAGGCTTTAGTGTTCCTCAAGCTCACTAACTTATTCACGCGGGCGAAGGCGAACCGGAGGAACCAAGAAAGAAAGAAAGAAAGCGAGGAGGAGGGAGCCACATCCACTACTACACCCTCCCTAACACACCATAACAACTGCCACTTCCTCCCTAACACACCATAACAACTGCCACTTCCTCCCTAACACACCATAACAACTGCCACTTCCTCCCTAACACACCATAACAACTGCCACTTCCTCCCTAACACACCATAACAACTGCCACTTCCTCCCTAACACACCATAACAACTGCCACTTCCTCCCTAACACACCATAACAACTGCCACTTCCTCCCTAACACACCATAACAACTGCCACTTCCTCCCTAACACACCATAACAACTGCCACTTCCCTCCCTAACACACCATAACAACTGCCACTTCCTCCCTAAACACACCATAACAATTGCCACTTCCCTCCCTAACACACCATAACAACTGCCCACTTCAACCCTCCCTAACACACCATAACAACTGCCACCCTCCCTAACACACCATAACAACTGCCACATCCTCTGCCACAACCCTCCCTAACACACCATAACAACTGCCACACACACCACACCCCCCCCTAACACACCATAACAACTGCCACATCCTCTGCCACACCCTCCCTAACACACCATAACAACTGCCACAACCACTACCACACCCTCCCTAACACACCATAACAACTGCCACATCCTCCCTAACACACCATAACAACTGCCACAACCACTACCACACCCTCCCTAACACACCATAACAACTGCCACATCCTCCCTAACACACCATAACAACTGCCACATCCTCTACCACACTCTCCCTATCACACCATAACTGCCACAACCACCACCACACCCTCCCTAACACACCATAACAACTGCCACATCCTCCACCACACCCTCCCTAACACACCTCCACGACTGCCACACACCCACGACAAAGCTGCGAACCCGTGGCGACTCACACAACGACGAAAGTGGATTCCCAACACCTGTATTTTGCGGGTGTTACAGAGCGTATTTCAGGGATTCGAGACGCTGAGGTTTTGAGGAGTTTGGCGCGAAAGCCGAGTGAGTCCATACTTCTAGGGATTTGCAAAGGGGATAGAGGAGAATATATGGAGAGGTGGACGAAGGGATAGAAGGAATAGAGGAACTAGAGGGTGAGGGATGATTGTGAGGATTGGAGTTAGAAGATGGAAAGAGGAGGAAAAAGGAAAGAAGGAATGAGGAAAAAGGACTGCGGATATTGAAAAGGGCGAGGATAAAAACAAGAAGAA
>JACEEZ010006594.1:0-12591 GCA_016584305.1 Chionoecetes opilio
TGTGTGTGTGTGGTGTGTGTTGTGTGTGTGTGTGTGTGTGTGTGTGTGTGTGTGTGTGTGTGTGTGTGTGTGTGTGTGTGTGTGTGGTGTGTGTGTGTGTGTGTGTGAGCTGTGTGTGTGTGTGTGTGTGTGTGTGTGTGTGTGTGTGTGTGTGTGTGTGTGTGTGTGTGTGTGGTGTGTATGTGTGTGTGTGTGTTTGTGTGTGTAAGTGTGTGTGTGTGTGTGTGCGTGTACGTGTGTGTGTGTGTGTGTGTGTGTGTGTGTGTGTGTGTGTGTGTTGTGGTGCGATGTGTGTGTTTGTGTATGTGTTTGTGTGTGTGTCTGTGTGTGTGTGTTTGTGTGTGGGTGGGTGTGTGTGTTTTAGTTGTGTTTTATAATTATATTTTGTTGATTTGTGTTTTTGTGTTTCTCTGTCACTCACGGTTCTTTTCCTCCTTCTTGCTTACCTTATTCATTTCCATGTATGCAGTTTCCTCCTGAATGATGTGTATCTTAATACTGATTATTTTCTATTATAATATATCTTTCTATATCACGTTTCCATCATTTGTATACGTCGTCTTTTGTATATATTTATAAATCTTTATTTCTTGTAGATGTTCCTTAAATTTGATTTCATTCCACGCCCTTCATTAATTTCTTGGTCAACACTCTTTATAGACTACCTTCTTCAATTCTTATTCAGGAATTCCTTGTCATAGTCCATCCAGTTAACCCGTGGGCTGTGGCAAGTTCTCCTGAAGGCTCTGCTGAGCTACTGCGAAACCGAAACCGCAGTTTTTAATTGCATACAAAAACCAGGCCGACATTCGTAAAAGTCTACTTATTGTGTCACATATACGCCTTGATGTCAGCTCTCGATAACACACACCACCATCTGCCTCATTACGATGTACGCAGATATTTACCAATCCTTGGTTATTTGCCAAAAGATCTTGGGATGTAGGTCTTGGCGTTGGGATATTTTGTGTCTATCTTGGGACTTTTGAAGGGATTATTCAAGTATTTATTCAGTGGTTTATATCAAGGTACGGTACAACGGAACCTATGCTTACCTTCAGATAAACGACTGCATAAATACATGAATAATCCCGTCTAAATCTTGGGACAAAATCCCAATGTGTGGCACCCTTGAATTCACCTCAACCGTCTCTCGCAAGCGACTTGCTGCCCTTCGCCCCAGCTATTTCAACTCCCAACCACAACCATACCTCAACCCAATACGTTTGGGTTAAAATTAGATATAATGCCGGATGCAAATTTCTACAACCTTGATGTTGATGTGATTTGCATCCAATTCTGTAATGATCATCGTTTTTCTCACATTCCCGCACTGGTGGCACTAAAAATTGATTTGCTCCCGCAGTTTCAGGGATAAGAATTATTATCCTCCAGTATAAAACAAATATGTGGGAGTTGGATCTGGTCATTGATAGGTGCATCATATTGGAATCTGGTCCATATTTGGTCCGTCATTATCTTGCAACTTTTAAGGGTAGAACAGCTTGGAGTAAGATCCTTAGATGTGGTTGGTCAATCATCTTGGAACTTTTACGGGTAATAGAGCTTGGAGTTAGATCTGGACCATGGTTGGTCATTCATCTTGGAACTTTTAAGAGTTGTACAGCTTGGAGTTAGATCTGGGCCATTATTGGTCCCCCATATTTGAACTTTTAAGAGTAGTAGACTATACAGGTCGGAGTAGGATGGTAGGATGCTCTTCAGGATTGGCGATTCGGCGCTCCTTCCAACGAGTGTTCCCATGATTAATTAATTATTTAATAATTAACCAATAGCTATCTATCTTTATTTCTGGATGTGTTTTAGTTTTGTTTCCATTTTTTCTCCCCTCATATATTCACCTGTATCGCTGTCTCACCTTTCTCATATATCCCTGTTGTTTTGTTGTTGTTGTGGTCTTTTTTTTATGGTGTTTGTTTTGCTGTAATGAGACTTTTGTTCTCGTTTTTGTGTGTTTTTGATCATCGGGTGTTCCTTTTGTTTCATGAGGGTGTGTGTTAGTTGTGTGTGGTGTGGTTGTGTGTGTGGTGTGGTGTGTGTGTGTGATTGCTGTGTGTGTGGCGTGTGTGTGTGTGGTGTGTGTGTGTGTGGTGTGTGTGTGTGTGTGTGTGTGTGTGTGTTGTGTGTGTGTGTGTCGTGTGTGTGTGGAGTGTGTGTGGTGAGTTGTGTGTGTGTGTGTGTTGTGTGTGTGTGTGTTTGTGTGTGTGTGTGTGTTGTGTGTGGTGGTGTGTGTATGTTATGTGGTGTGTGTGTGTGTGTGTAAGTGTGTGTGTGTGTGTGTGCGTGTACGTGGTGTGTTGTGTGGTGTGTTGTGTGTGTGTGTGCGTGTGTGTGTTGTGTGCGATGTGTGTGTGTGGTGTATTGTGTTGTGTGTGTGTCTGTGTGTGCGTGTTTGTGTGGTGGGTGGGTGTGTGTGTTTTAGTTGTGTTTCTATAATTATATTTTGTGGATTGTGTGTTTTTGTGTGCTCTGTCACTCATGGTCTGTTTCCTTCTTGTTTCCTATTCATTTCCATGTATGCAGTTCCTCCTGGATTAGGTGTGTATCTTAATACTGATTAGTTTTCTATTATAATAATATCTTCTATATCACAGTGATCCATTTTTGTTACGTCGTCCGTATATATATTTATAAATCTTTATTTCTTGTTAAGATGTTCCTTAAATTTGATTTCATTCCAAGCCCTTCATTAATTTTCTTGGTTCAACACTCTTTATAGACTACCTTCTTCAATTTCTTATTCAGGAATTCCTTGTCAGTACGTTCCATCAGTTAACCGTGGGCCTGGGGCAAAGCTTTCTAGAGGTCTGCTGAGCTCAGCTGCGGAAACCGAAACCGCTAGTTTTCAATGATACAAAAACAGGCCGACATTCGTAAAAGTCTACTTAATTGTGTCACATATACGCCTTGATGTCAGCTCTCGATAACACAACACCACCATCTGCATATTACGATGGTACGCAGAAGTTACCAATCCTTGGTTTTATTGGCAAAAGATCTTGGGATGTAGGTCTTGGCGCGTTTGGGATATTTTGGTGTCTATCTGGGCAGTTTGAAGGAATATCAAGTATTTATTCAGTGGTTTCATATCAAGGTACGGCACAAGGAACCTATGCCTCTTCAGATAAACGACGCATAAATACATGAAGAATTCCCGTCTAAAATCTTCTGGACAATCCCAATGTGATGCACCCGTGGAGTTTTCACCCAAACGGTCTCTCGCAAGCGACTTGTTGCCCTTCGCTTCAGCTATTATTCAACTCCCAACACAACATACCTCAACCCAATACGTTTGGGTTAAAATTAGAGATAATGCGATGCAGATTTCTACAACCTTTGATGTTGAGTGATTTGCATCCAATCTGTAATGATCATCGTTTTTCTCACATTCCCGCACTGGTGGCACCTAAAATTGATTTGCTCCCGCAGTGTCAAGGATAAGAATTATTATCCTCCAGTATAAAACAAATTGTGGAGTGGATCTGGTCAATTGCTAGGTGCATCATATGGAAATTTGGTCAATATTTGGTCCGTCAATACTTGCAACTTTTAAGGGGTAGAGCAGCTTGGAGTAAGATTCCTTTAGATGTTGGTTGGTCAATATCTGGAAACTTTTACGGGTAATAGAGCTTGGAGTTAGATCTGGACCATGGTGTCATTCATCTTGGAACTTTTAAGAGTTGTACAGCTTGGAGTTAGATCTGAGGCCATATTGGTCCCCCAATTGTGAACTTTTAAGGTTTAGTAGACTATACAGGGTCGGAGGGATGGAGGATGCTCTTCAGGATGCGAGTGCGGGCTCCCTCCAACGAGTGTTCCCCAGATTAAGTAAATTATATTAATTAACCATTAGCTATCTATCTTTATTTCTGGATGTGTTTAGTTTTCGTTTCCATTTTTTTCTCCCCTCATATATTTCACCTGTATCGCTGTCTCACCTTTCTCATATATCCTGTTGTTTGTGTGTTGTGGTCTTTTTTTTATGGTGTTTGTTTGCTGTAATGAGACTTTGTTTCTCGTTTCGTGTGTTTTTGATCATCGGGTGTTCCTTTGTTTCATGAGGGGCTGTGGGTTAGTGTGCTGGTGGCTGTGTGTGTGGTGTGTGTGTGTGCTGTGTGTGTGTGTGTGGTGTGGCGTGTGTGTGTGTGGTGTGTGTGTGTGTGTGTGTGTGTGTGTGTGTGTGTGTGTGTGTGTGTGTGTGTGTGAGTGGTGTGTGTGAGTTGTGTGTGTGGTGTGTGTGTGTGTGTGTGTCGTGTGGTGTGGTGTGTATGTGTGTGTGTGGTTTGTGTGTGTATGTGTGGGTGTGTGTGTGTAAGTGTTCGTGTGTGTGTGTGTGTGTGTGTGTGTGTGTTGTGTGTGTGTTGTGTGCGATGTGTGTGTTGTGATGGGTTTTTTGTGTGTGTGTCTGTGTGTGTGTGTTTGTGGGTGGGTGGGTGTGTGGGTTTTAGTTGTGGTTATAATTATATTTTGTTGATTGTTGTTTTTGTGTTTCTCTGTCACTCACGGTTCTTTTGCCTCCTTCTTGGTTACCTATTCATTTCCATGTATGCAGTTCCCCTGAAATGATGTGTATCTTAATACTGATTATTTTCTATTATAATATATCTTTCTATATCACGTTTCCATCTTTTGTATACGTCGTCTTTTATATATATTTATAAATCTTTATTTCTTGTAGATGTTCCTTAAATTTGATTTCATTCCACGCCCTTCATTAATTTCTTGGTCAACACTCTTTATAGACTACCTTCTTCAATTCTTATTCAGGAATTCCTTGTCATAGTCCATCCAGTTAACCCGTGGGCTGTGGCAAGCCTTCCTGAAGGCTCTGCTGAGCTACTGCGAAACCGAAACCGCAGTTTTCAATTGCATACAAAAACCAGGCCGACATTCGTAAAAGTCTACTTATTGTGTCACATATACGCCTTGATGTCAGCTCTCGATAACACACACCACCATCTGCCTCATTACGATGTACGCAGATATTTACCAATCCTTGGTTATTTGCCAAAAGATCTGGGATGTAGGTCTTGGCGTTGGGATATTTTGTGTCTATCTTGGGACTTTTGAAGGGATTATTCAAGTATTTATTCAGTGGTTTATATCAAGGTACGGTACAACGGAACCTATGCTTACCTTCAGATAAACGACTGCATAAATACATGAATAATCCCGTCTAAATCTTGGGACAAAATCCCAATGTGTGGCACCCTTGAATTCACCTCAACCGTCTCTCGCAAGCGACTTGCTACCCTTCGCCCCAGCTATTTCAACTCCCAACCACAACCATACCTCAACCCAATACGTTTGGGTTAAAATTAGATATAATGCCGGATGCAAATTTCTACAACCTTGATGTTGATGTGATTTGCATCCAATTCTGTAATGATCACTGTTTTTCTCACATTCCCGCACTGGTGGCACTAAAAATTGATTTGCTCCCGCAGTTTCAGGGATAAAAATTATTATCCTCCAGTATAAAACAAATATGTGGGATTTGGATCTGGTCATTGATATGTGCTCATATTGGATCTGGTCCATATTTGGTCCGTCATTATCTTGCAACTTTTAAGGTTAAACAGCTTGGAGTAAGATCCTTGATGTGGTTAGTCAATCATCTTGGAATTTTTTACGGGTAATGGGAGCTTGGAGTTAGATCTGGACCATGGTTTTGTCATTCATTTTGGAACTTTTAAGAGTTTGTAGCCAGCTTGGAGTTTAGATCTGGCCCATTATTGGTCCCCCCATATTTGCCTTTTAAGAGTAGTAGACCTATACAGGTCGGAGTAGGTATGTAGTATGCTCTTCAGGATTGGCGATTCGGCGCATCTTCCAACGAGTGTTCCCCATGATTAATTAATTTATTTTATTAATGAACCAATAGCTATCTATCTTTTATTTCTGGATGTGTTTTGGTTATTGTTTCCATTTTTTTTCTATGCGCCCTCATATATTCACCTGTATCGCTGTCCTCACCTTTCTCATATATCCCTGTTGTTTTGTTGTGTTGTTTGGTTGTGGTCTTTTTTTTATGGTGTTTTTTTTGCTGTAATGAAGTCTTTTGGTCTCGTTTTTGTGTGTTTTTTGATCATCGGGTGTTTCCTTTGTTTCATGAGGGTGTGATTAGTGTGTTTGTGTGTGTGTGTGTGTATATGTGTGTGGTGTGGTGGTTGGTGTATGTGTGTGTGGGTGTTTTGTGGTTGAAGTGTGTGTGTGTGTGTGTGCGTGTACGTGGTGTGTGTGTGTGTGTGTGGGTGGTGTGTGTGTGTGTGTTGTGTGCGATGTGTGTGTTTGTTTATGTGTTTTGTGTGTGTGTCCTGTGTGTGTGTGTTTGTGTGTGGGTGGGTGTGTGTGTTTTAGGTTGTGTTTTATAATTATATTTTGTGGATCATGTTTTTTTGGTGTTTTCTCTGATCACTCATGGTTCTTTTTCCTCCTTCTTGTTTACCTTATTCATTTCCATGTATTCAGTTTCCTCCTGAATGATGTGTAATCTGTAATACTGATTATTTTTCCCTTTATAATATATCTTTCTATCATCACGTTTCCTCTCTTTTGTATACGTCGTCTTTATATACTATTTAATAAATCTTTATTTCTTGTAGAATTGTTTCCTTAAATTTGCTTTCATTCCACGCCCTTCATTAATTTCTTGTCAAGCAAGTCTGTATAACTACCTTCTTCAATTCTTATTCAGGAATTTCCTTGTCATAGTCCCATCTCAGTTTACCCGTGTGCTGTTGGCAACCTTCCTGAAGGCTCTGCTGAGCTGACTGCGAATAACCGAAAGCGGCAGTTTTCATAGCATACAAAAACCTAAGCCGACTTTTGTAAAAGTCTACTTATTGTGTCACATATACGCCTTGATGTCAAGCTCTCGATAACACATCACCACCCATCTTGCCTCATTACGGATGTACGCAGATTTTACCATCCTTGTTATTTTGCCAGAAGATCTTGGGAGGTAGGTCTTGGCGTTTGGGATATTTTGTGTTTATCTGGGACTTTTTGAAGGATTCTTCAAGTGTTTATTCCAGTGGTTTTATATCACGGTACGGTAGCACGGACCTATTCTTTACCTTCAGATAAACGACTGCATAAATAACATGAATAAGCCCGTCTAATCTTGGGACAAAATCCCAATGTGGTGGGCCAACCCTTAGATTCACCTCAACCGTCTCTCGCAACGAACTTGCTAACCTTTCGCCCAGCTATTTCAACTCCCAACCACAACCATACCTCAACACACAAAAATACGTTTGGGGTTAAAAATTAGATATAATGCCGGATGCAAATTTCTACAACCTATGATGTTTTGATGTGATTTGCATCCATTCTGTAATGATCACTGTTTTTCTCACATCCCCGCACTGTGGCTCTAAAAATTGATTTGCTCACCGGCAGTTTCAGGATAAAATTATTATCCTCCGTATAAAACAAATATGTGGGAGTTGGATCTGGTCATTGATAGGTCATCATATTGGAATCTGGTCGCATATTTGGTGTCCGGCCTTGATCTTGCAACTTTTAAGGGTTAGAACAGTCTGGAGTAAGATCCTTAATGTGGTTGGTCCCAATCATCTGGGAACTTTTAACGGGTAAGAGAGCTTGGAGTTTAGATCGGACATGGTTGGTCATTCATCTTGGAACTGTTTAAGAGTTGTATCAGTTGGAGTTATATCTGGGCCTTATTGTTTCCCCATATTGTGAACTTTTAAGAGTGTAGACTATACAGGTCGGGTAAAAAATGGATGGTAGATGCTCTTCAGGAGTGGCGATTCGGCGCTCTTTCCAACGAGTGTTCCCCAGATTAATTAATTATTTATTAATTAAACCAAATCTATCTATCTTTATTTTCTGGATGTGTTTTATTTTGTTTCCATTTTTTTCTCCCCTCATATATTCACTCCTGTAATCGCTGTCTCACCTTTCTCATATATCCCTGTTGTTTTGTTGTTGTTGTGGTCTTTTTTTTATGGTGGTTTATTTTGCTGTAATGAGACTTTTGTTTATCGTTTTTGTGTGTTTTTGTGATCACTCAGGTGTTCCTTTGTTTCATGAGGGTGTTGTTAGTCTGTTTGTGTGTGTGTAGTTGTGTGTGTTTGTGTGTGTGTGTGTGTGTGTGTGTGTGTGTGTGTGTGTGTGTGTTTAATGTGTGTGTGGGTGTATGTGTGTGGTGTGGTGTGTGTGTGTGTGTGTTGTGTGTGTGTTGTGTGTGTGTGGTGAGTGTGTTGTGTGGTGTGTGTGTTTGTGTGTGTAAGTGTGTGTGTGTGTGTGTGCGGTGTACCTGTGTGTGTGTGTGTGTGTGTGTGTTTGTGGTTGTTGTGTGCGTGTGTGTGTTTGTGTATGTGTTTGTGTGTGTGTCTGTGTTGTGTGTGTTTGGGTGGTGGGTGGGTTGGTGTGTTTTAGTTGTGTTTTTATAATTATATTTTGTTTGATTTGTTTTTTTTGTGTTTCTCTGTCACTCACGGTTCTTTTCCTCCTTCTTTAGCTTACCATTAATTCATTTCCATGTATCAGTTTTCCTCCTGAATGATTGTATCTTATACTGCTTATTTTCTAATTATAATATATCTTTCTATATCACGTTTTCCATCTTTTGTATACGTCGTCTTTTATATATATTTAATAATTCTTTATTTGCTTGTAGGATGTTCCTTGAAATTTGATTTCATTCCACGCCCATTTCATTAATTTCTTGGTCAACGACTCCTTTATAGACTACCTTCGTTCAATTTTCTTATTCAGGAATTCCTTGTCATAGTCCATCCAGTTACCCCGTGGGCTGTGGCAAGCCTTCCTTGAAGGCTCATGCTGAGCTACTGCGAAACCAAAACCGCAGTTTTTCAATTGCATACAAAAACAAGAGCGCCGACATTCGTAAAGTCTACTTATTGTGATCCACATATACGCCTTGATGTCAGCTCTCGATAACACAACACTTTTATAGCGATATATCACAAACACCTACCATTGCTGCCTCATTTACGAGGGTACGCAGATATTTACCAATCCCTTGGTTATTTGTCCAAAAGCTCTTTGGGAATGTAGGGCTCTTTGCGTTGGGATTTTTGTGTCTATCTTGTTACTTTTGAAGGGATTATTCAAGATTGTATTCAGTGGTTTTATATCAATGTACGGTACAACGGAACCTATTCTTACCTCAGATAAACGACTGCATAAATACATGGAATAAATCCGTCTAAATCTTGGGACAAAATCCAATGTGTGGCAGCCCTTGATTCACTCAACCGTCTCTCGCAAGCGAACTTGCTACCCTTCGCCCCAGCTATTCAACTCCCAACCACAAACCATACCTCAACCCAATACGTTTTGGGTTAAAATTAGATATAATGCCGGATGCAAATTTCTACAACCTTGATGTTATGTGATTTGCATCCAATTCTAGTAATGATCGCACCTGTTTTTCTCCATTTCCCTCACCTGGTAGGCACTAAAAATTTATTTGCTCCCGCAGTTTCAGGGATAAGAATATTATCCTCCAGTATAAAACAAATATGTGGGGAGTTGGATCTGGTCCATTGATAGGTGCATCATATGGAGATCCTGGTCATATTTGGTCCGTCATTATCTTGGCAACTTTGAAGGGTGAGAGCAGCTTGGGTAAGATCCTTAGATGTGGTTTGTCAATCATCTTGGAACTTTTACGGGTTAATCAGGAGCTTGGAGTTAGATCACTGGACCAGGTTTGTCATATTCATCTTGGAACTTTTAAGAGTTTGTAACAGCTTCAGGAGGTTTAGATCTGGGCCATTTATTGGTCTCCCCCACATATTTGATAACGTTTAAGAGTAGTAGACTATAATCAATGTGCGGGAGTAGGATGGTAGTGATGCTCTTCAGGATTGGCGATGCGGCGCAGGTCCCTTCGCGACCGAGTGTTCGCCCTGGATTAATTAATTATTTATTAAGTTAATCATTTAGCTGATACTAATCTTTATTTGTTGGAGACGTGTGTTTTGGGAGTGTTTTGTTTGTGGCCTATTTTTTTCTCACGCCCTCTATATTCACCTGTATCGCTGTCTCACCGTTCCCATATATCCCTGTTGTTTTGTTGTTGTTGTGGTCTTTTTTTATGTATTTGTTTTGCTGTAATGAGACTTTTGTTCTCGTTTTTTGTGTGTTTTTGATCATCGTGTGTTCTTTGTTGCATGAGGTGTGTGGTTAGTGTGTGGTGTGTTGTGTGTGTGTGTGTGTGTGTGTGTGTGTGTGTGTGTGGTGTGTGTGTGTGTGTGCGTGTGTGTGTGTGTGTGTGTGTGTGTGTGTGGTGTTGTGTGTGTGTGTGTGTGTGTGTTTTGAAGTGTGTGTGTGTTGGAGTTGTGTGTGTGTGTGTGTGTGTGTGTGTGTGTGTGATTGTGTGTGTGGTGTGTGTAATGTGTGTTTGTGTGTTTTGTGTGTGTAGTGTGTTTGTGTGTGTGTGGCGTGTACGGTGTGGTGTGTGTGTGTGTGTTGTGTGTGTGTGTGTGTGTGTGTTGTGTGCGCTGTGTGTGTTTTGTGGATGTGTTTTGTGTGTGTGTCTGTGTGTGCTGTGTTTTGTGTGTGGGTGGTGTGTGTTTTTTTAGTTGTGTTTATAATTAATATTTTGTTTGAGGTTGTGTTTTTGTGTTTTCTCCTGTCCATCACGGTTCTTTTCCTCCTTCCTGTTACCTTATTGCCATTTCATGTATGGCAGTTCCTCCTGATGATGTGTTCTTTAATACTGATTATTTTTATTATAATATATCTTTCTATGATCACGTGTCCATCTTTTTTGTATGCGTTGTCTTTTATTTATATTTATTAAATCTTTATTTCTTGTAGATGTTCCTTAAAATTTGATTTCATTCCACGCACTTCATTAATTTCCTTGTCAACACTCTTTATAAGACTACCTTCTTCAATTCTTATTCAGGAATTCCTTGTCATATCCCATCCAGTTAACCCGTGGGCTGTGGCAAGGCTTCTGACGGCTACTGCTGAGCTACTGCGGAACCGAAACCGCAGTGTTTCAATTGCATACAAAAACCAGGCCGACATCGTAAAAGTCTACTTATTGTTTCACATATACGCCTTGAATGTCATCTCTCGATAACACACCCACATCTCTCTCATTACGATGTAGCAGATATTTTACCATCCTTGTTATTTGCCAAAAGATCTGTGGATGTAAGGTCTTTGGCGTTGGGGATATTTTTGTGTCTATCTTGGGACTTTTGAAGGGATTATTCAGTATTTTCAGTGGTTTTATATCAAGGTACGGTACAACAGGAGACTATGCTTACCTTCAGATAAAGGACTGGCATAAATACATGATAATCCCGTCTTAAATCTTGGGCCAAAATCCCAATGTGGGCACCCTTGAATCACCTCAACAATCGTCTCTCGCAGCGACTTGCTACCCTTCGCCCCAGCTATTTCAACTCCACCCAACCCAACCAAACCTCAACCCCAATACGTTTGGTTAAAATTATATATAATGCCGGATGCAAATTTCTACAACCTTGATGATTGATGTGATTTTCATCCAATTCTGTAATGATCACGTGTTTTTTCTCACATTCCCAGCACTGGTGGCACTAAAAATTGATTTGCTCCCGCAGTTTCAGGGATAAGAAATTATTATCCTCCAGTATAAAACAAATTGTGGGAGTTGATCTGGTCATTGATAGGTTGCATCATATGGAATCTGTCCATATTTGGTCCTCATTATGCTCTGCAACTTTTAAGGGTAGAACACTTCGGATAAGATCCTTAGATGTGGTTGGTCAATCACTGGAACTGTTTACGGGTAATATAGCTTGGAGTTGGGTGGGGGGGGTAGATCTGGACCGATGTTGGTCATTCATTTGGAACTTTTAAGAGTTGTAGGCAGCTTGGAGTTTAGATGCTGGGCCCATTATTTTGGTCCCCCATATTTTGAACGTTTTAAGAGTAGTAGACTATACCGGTCGGAGTAGGATGGTAGTGGAGGATTGTGCTCTTGCAGGCTTGGCGATTTCGGCGCTCCTTCCAACGAGTGTTCCCCATGATTAATTAATTATTATTATTAACCAAATAGCTTACTATCTTTATTTCTGGATGTGTTTTAGTAGTTTTTGTTTCCAGTTTTTTTCTCCCCGCATTATTCACATGTGTATCGCTGTCTCACCTTTCTCATATATCCCTGTTGTTTTTGTTTTTGTTGTGGTCTTTTTTTTATGGTGTTTATTTGCTGTACATGTACTTTTTTGTTATCGTTTTTGTGTGTTTTTGATCATCACGGTGTTTCCTTTTGTTTTCATGAGGGGTGTGTTAGTGGTGTGTGTGGTGTGTGTGTGTGTGTGTGTGTGTGTGTGGGGTGTGTTTGGTGTGTGTGTGTGTGTGTGTGTGTGTGTATGTGTGTTGTGTGTGTGTGTGTGTGTGTGTGTGTGTGTGTGGTGTGTGTGTGTGTGTGTGTTTGTGTAGGTGTGTGGTTGTTGTGTGAGTGGTTTGTGTGTGTGTGTGTTTGTGTTTTAAGTGTGTGTGTGTGGTGTGTGGCGTGTACGTGTGTGTGTGTTGTGTGTGTGGGGTGTGGTGTGTCGTGTGGTGTTG
>JACEEZ010006595.1:0-17292 GCA_016584305.1 Chionoecetes opilio
TAAAAAAAGACGATATTTTATAAAAATGTTTCGCTGTTTTGGCTGAAAGGGGTTTGTATTGGATGGTATTATTTTTCCATTGTCAGGGAAATACAGCCATTCAACAAGCAGCAAAAAGACCTTTAGTCCCAAAAGGCCAGAACAGTGGTGCCAGACCTATCACTGTAAAAGGCCTTACTAGGGAAAAATTTCCTTCATGCTCTTTAAATTTAAAGGAATCACATTTTTAAGTTTTGACTTAAAAATTACTTTTAATTGCCCCTAAGTAAACTTAAAATTTTGTTTCCCCATCAATACATTCATTGTTAGTAGTATTATAAAGTATTTAAAGTGACTTAGTCTTTTTGTTTTTTTAAAATTTAATTTCCTTTTAATTTTTGTTTGACTTTCTTTTTTGTATTTTTTTTTTTTTTGCGTGACTTTCAAAAGTTTCTTTTTTATATATATTGCATATAGTAGGGTATTTAGGGCATTCGCTTCACATTAGGTAAAAGGAAGTATTTTGAGGATCTTATCCTAAGCTTTTTGTGCCGCGAATCCAAAAATCGTATTTGGGTCCCCGTTAGCGTAAGTTTTCGCGCAATTTGCAATTTTGGGAAATTTTGGCAAAAAATTTGGGCAATTAAAAATTGCAGAATAAAACCAACGTCGTAGAACCTCTTTTTTGGACTAAAAATTGAAGTTTTTAAAAGAGTGAAAAAATTTTATTTATACCCCGGGGTTGTATCTGTTCGCTTACTGAACTTAAGGAAATTAGAGATAATGGAAAAAAATGGAAAAAATTAAAAGGAAAAATTTTGGCCCTTTAAATTTCACATAAAAAGTCTTTAAAATTTTTCTGGCTGTACTGTTCTCAAAAAGGCACTCCGCTGATTAAAAAAAAATGGTAATTTTTTCTCTGACTGCCCCCTCAGGGTCGTTTTTTATACTACGGTAAGAAATTTCGAAAATAAATTTAAAATTTTTTGGGCTATTTTTTTTAAATTTGCTATAACCCGTAAAAAAATAAATTCATTTATTATATCGCACATGTTCCCTTTTGCCCTTTTTGCGACCAAGGGCCACCCCGGGTCCGACAAAAAGTGCCCTTCTCGGGTTTCTGGAAATGAACGCGGCGGTCTCCACGGCCTCGCAAACCCCTTTTCCCTCTGCGTGCTGGCCTCGACGGGATGGCTATCCTTCAGCAGCACCCCGTTTCCGGTCAGCAAATTTTAAAAGGACCGGGTTGGGATCCCTCCTGCAGGAGTTCCCCCAACTGGGGTTGGTAGGGGGAGTTGCATTTGCTTTGCGGGTACGCATGGGCGCGTCCCTCGACAAGAAAGGGAACACGAGCCCGAGGTGGAGGATACGATTCGACTCCAAGCGCGACGAGGTAAAGCTGGAATGACCATGGTAAACATCTTGCCCCAAAAAGCAACAAGATGCTATGCCCTCTCTCATTGCCTCCAAATCCACACCATTCAGGGGGGATTACCGTCGTCTGCGCGTGGCGCGACAAAGCCGTGGAAACTTCTGGCCCGGACGGAAAAGTTCGCTTCAGAAAAAGGGGAAAGGGGACACAAGAAAATTTTCATCTCTCCATGCTCGACAAAGTTTGGGAGGAAACCGTAGTTTCTCCGGACACTGACGTCCTCGCCTCCCCCTCCGAAATTCCCCCAAGATACCCCCAACCGGCCTCAGCTTGGAAAGACGACTTTCAACGTTCACTCATCCACATAACGGGGCTCTCACCGGAGTGATCCGTCCTTTCCATCTCTGACTGGTTGCGCCCCACTTGCCCCTCTTCGGAAAAGGCAATTTGCAAGCTTGGCCTGTTTTCCAGGGGGCCCGACCAGGCAACCCTGGGACGCTTTGGGTACACTCCAAACCCCTGTCCGCTGACGCAAGAGAGCTGACGTGCTGTCCCGATTCGGACAAATTTGGGGATATACCTGCTCTCTGCCGAGGCGAGGTGGAGGGCATTTAGAAAAAGGGTTGGGAAAGCACTGGCCCCTCCGACAGTCACGCCCCCACCCACAATTATGCGGCCCAGCTACGGCCGTCGTCTGGGAGGGGGCTTGAGAAGGATTGGGCCCCTCGACCCGACCAGTCGGCTACAGCCCAAACCTGGGCCACCCCTTCCACCCGCCTCCCGCCCCGAAAAGTACATGGTGGGATGCAGTGGGAGCAAGACGAACTGCTCGCCCAATCGCTGCCGCTGAAAAACGCCTGCACTCCTTGTTCGGAGCTTTGCGATTGCCCCCCCCGAGAGTGCATCAAGACGGGGAAGAGGGGCTGGGGAGTCGAGGGCAGACACAGAATTCGTTTTTTTTTCAATTTGGGAACGCTCGTTTTCGCAAGAAAGGGGATTTTTTTGTTTCAAATTTTTGTTATTTTTCCAAAAATCGCGGGGAGACTGGGTTTTCGTTGTTTAAATTTTTTGTGTTCTGGATTAATACTCGGGTCATTTCGGGGGGAAAAAAGCTTTCGTTTCACCTTAGGTAAGGAAGAAATTTTGGGGGTCTTATCCAAGCTTTTTCAGTTGAAATACCCTGTTCTACGAAATAATTGTCCCCACCCTTCACAAATTCTTAAAAAAAATGTGTCCTAAAAAACAATTGTTTTTTATTTTACTTTTTTTACTAATTAAAATTTATTTTTTAAAATTATTAAAGAACCAGGTTTTAAAGGGCCCAAAATTATTCCTTTTAATTTTCCCCAAATTTTTTTTTCCACTTATCTCAAATTTTTCCATTAAGATCAGTAATCAAAACAGATACAACCACGGGTATCAATAACATTTTATCCCACTCTTAAAAAGCTTAAATTGATTTCCAAAAAACGAGGCCCTTACGACGTCGGGTTTCTCTTTCTGCAATTTGTAATTGCCAATTTTATTCCCAAAATTCCCAAATTGAAAATTGGGGCGAAAAAATTAAAACGCAAACGGTAAACCCAACTCGATTTTGGATTCGCGGCACAAAATGTTGGGAAAAGACCCTAAAAATATTTCCCTTCACCTAAGTGAAGCGAAACCCTTTTTCCCCCCTAATGCCCCGACAAATAAAAACATCTGTGTGTAAGTTTGATAGTAAAACCATTTTTTCAGGGGAAATAAGTATTTATTTATTTATTTACTCCCCCTTCCCCCTTCTCTCGAGTCTTCTCCTTCTCTTGGGCGGAAAAACACTTCATGAAACCGGGCACATACTACCTGAACATAGACGGTTACTATTGCAGATTAAACCCTTTGCCTGAAGAAATAAACAGACAGCATATGAGTGTTTTGTTCATACAGACAATATCTGTTCAAGTTTCATCTAAATTTTACCGATATTTGCCCCTTTTATGATAAACAGCTAAATATACAAGGAAAAGGGAAAATAATATAAAAGTTTTTTTTGATGTGTACCTTAAAAATTTTTTAAAAGGGACAAAAAAAAATTAAAACAAAGCAAATAACCCCAACTATACAAAAAAAAAAAATTTTTTAAACCCAATTTTAATGCCAAAGGGCCAGGGTAATACTGATTGGTCAATAATTGCAACCAAAGTACCAGTAAATACGATTAACCATATTAACAAATAAATTTTCTCATAACTATTTTCAAAATTTTGTATTTCCTATATGCGAAACACCTTCCCAAAAATCCTACTTAATGCACCAACCGACGTATTAGGTAATACACTGATGCTCCTGTAGTTTTTTTTCAAAGTTTAGTGTATACCAAAACCCCCTCGCTTTTACGGATTTTATATAACAAATAGGGTTTTCAACATTTTTTCTGCCAGTCCGGTATTGTGTGTTTTTCCGAATAATTCGTTTTTTGCGTTGTACGGTTCTGATTTTTTTAATTGCCCTGTATTCGGTAGTATTTTGATGGCTGCATGTATGTAAGGGTACAACTTTCGCAGATGTAACGGAAAAAGTTCGCGTACCGAATAGTTGGAAAATAGGAACTTTCACCTCATATAACGACCACAATTTGTTATAGCAAAAAAGTTCGGATCACTCGGAAAATTATAACCTCGCATCTTCCCCCATTTGTTCGTCAAAGCGAGAGTACTCTTTACCCCATTAAAAATATATGAAACTAAAAATAGGTACACCAAAAATACCCAAAAAACCCTTCTTTCATAAAATACAAATTTTAAAACCAAAATATACAAAAATACACCATATTATATAAATATATATATATATATATTATTATATATTAAATTTTTAAAAAGGAAACAAAAAGGGTTCCCCCCCTATTTTCTTTTCTTATACCCAACAAGTTGGGGGACATGGTGGAAACCGGGGTTTTTTTTTTTGGGGGACAAACATAAGGGAAATGGCCCCCACAAAAAAAATCCAAAAACTGGGAAATTTTTCCCTAGTTCATAGACTTATCGGGCCAATTTTTCCTTAATGTGTCCCCCCACCCAAAACCCCTTTTTTCCACAGTCCCCAAGTTGTTGCTATAAGAGAAAAAAGATAGGGGGTTTGAGCCTTTATTCTAAATAAAAAACTCTACAGCCCTAACCTAGCCCCCCCCCTGGCCCCTCGGGCTGTGCCTAACCTAACCTCCCCTGACCAACCAAAACCCTCTGGATTTAGTTTTTCTAAAGAATGTTTTTAATAGGCCCATGTAGGAAAAAGGATCGGCACTCTTTAAAATCTAAAAAAGTGTTTAAGGACAGAAAATTAACACAAAGACCCAACTTTGGGGGTAACTTCCGGGGGAGCCCTTGCTTAAGATTTTCCTAAACGCAATGCTAGTCATTTCCACAATACCTATCAGCACCAAAGTATTAAAATTTTACAAACCTTAATTTGTTCACTCCGTCAACAGAATTAATCATACTTAGTTTTTGCAATGTTTTTGTGGTGGAATTTTTTTCCCCGGATGATGGTGAGGTTTTTGGGTACTCTCTCCCGTCGGGAGAGTTCCAAAATTTTCACGTTCTCAAAAGTGTGAGAGATCTCTAAAAACCAAATTGGAGAAAATG
The DNA here is from genome assembly GCA_016584305.1 of Chionoecetes opilio. Lineage (NCBI taxonomy): Eukaryota > Metazoa > Arthropoda > Malacostraca > Decapoda > Majidae > Chionoecetes > Chionoecetes opilio. Next base: position 4,975 of record JACEEZ010006595.1, read on the forward strand.
TCACGAAAACTTTTCCGGTCGGTTTTTTGATTGCTAATTAGTAAAATTAGAAAAACAACGTCTTGTTTAAGTTAAAAGACTCGAGAAAGTGTTTCACCAGACACGCTCCCCTTCACCATGTCTTTTCCATTAGCTCTTTTAGGTGGTCCAAAATTTAAGCCCGTGCTACTAAGTAAAACGCTAATTTCGCCATATTATCAGTAAAATTCAGCAAAAACTACTACTCGCGCGGGCCCTATCGTCCCCTGATAAGACATGATCATTCTTTCACCAGTTTTAAATTTTGTCCTGTCGTTCATTAACCTTGTAATTCTTGTTCGTGGTTTTAAGGTTTCCTGCTTCTGAATTCATCTATGTGTTTACTTGTGTCCTTTATCGAAATTACAGTATTTCTCGCCGATACTCACTGTGCGAATCTCTGCCCCCCCCCGCCATTTTTTGTTGTTATCTCTGACGTCACGGCAAAAAGCGGGAAGAACCGTGGTAGCGAGCCCTGGCTTCGCTTTTTATGGCTTTTACGCTGCCCACTGGGAAAATCCGTAAAAAGCCGGCTTTTTAAAAATGCCCTCGCCATAACAAAAACGCAACGAAGAACCCGGGCTTTTTACGGCTTCTTCACCAAAATTCGCCTTTAGCCTTACCCAAACCGGCCTTTTTTAAAAGTGAACCCGGGGGGGGGAGTAATTCTCATTATGATTTTCCATTAGGGCAATTCTCAGGATCAAAAATCATGATGGACATCTGAGAACGGTAGTTTAGTGCCCGGATGGACGCCATCTTTAAAACCACCACGCGAAAAGCCCATTTGGGGGGGTACATTGTTCACGTGTACGGGACTTCTATATAGCTACGATGTGGGTTTGACGAAAAAATAACTCCAATGTGTACCGCAAAATAAAAAAAAATATAAAGCATTTTTTTATAGTTTATTATTAAAAAAATCATTATGAAAAAAATATATTTTTCAATATTTTTTTTTAGACTTGACTTTTTTTAGTAAACAACCGGTATGTTTTTCCCAAAATTTGCTTGTGCACACCGTTTATCTGTCTAAAAAAATAACTAAAAAACAAAACATATCATCCCCCACGTTGACACAAAAAATATATGAAAAGGCATGCCTTCCACAAACCGAAACTATTCAGTTGGAATTTCCGCCAAATTTTTGTGTAATAACGTTAAAAAATCCCTTCCCATACCACAAAATTTTTATTTTTTGCAAAAATTTTTTACCCGCAGGGGGCCCACACTAAGAAGTCTTGCCCCCTCAGAACGACGGGTGTTGCTGGGGGGGGATTTTGGGATCCCTCGCAAAGTGGTTTTTGGGGACGCCCTTTACCCGCACCTTCACGCTGGCAGCCCTGACAATAACGACCTGCCCCCCCCATCAGAAGGGGGAGGGCGGGGGAAAGCCAGGCCCCACACCAACCCCACCGGGCACCTCCCTATTTTGAGGTGACTGCGCCACTTGCTATATATATGTGTTGTACCCAACGCTTTAAATCCTTGTTTCATTTTTTTTTTTCTGTATACATTCGATTTTTATTTTTATTTTAACAGCAGTGTGATAAGTTTTGTAGGTTTATTATTTTTTTTTAGCCCAAAGCTTTGAAGGCGGGGGAATGATTACATTATACGGGAACACTCATGTAGCCAAATTTGGGTGTATTTCCTCAATCTGCAAGATGATCAGAGGACTCTCTGTGGTTACCGCTATGCGATGTGGGTCTCGTGCCTTTCACGACAAGGGAAAAGCCTCATTTCCCTGGCGTGGGTTTTTACTATTAAAATCACTTTTTCCCTTACCTTTTGCCCCCCGCTAGTATAATAAAAGTATATGCTAGTCTACAAAATCCGTAATTTTCTCCGTTATGGACTCACGCGACGGGGGACCCCAATGCTTAGCAATTAATGGACACAGTAATAATATAAGCAAAATGTAAACTCAGGGAACATTCGAGTTTTTCAGAATCGTGTATAATTTTAAAACTAGTTGTCGCGACGGTTTCACACCTCCCCCCTGGGGTACACTAATGGGTTTTTGTTCATGGTGTTGCAGAGGACCAGGGGGGTGGGCTACGGGGACCCCGACAGCCTCAAATCAAGATGGCTACGTAAAGGACATGAAGCTGCGGGGCGCCATGCGGGGGCCGTTGACCAGGACGACTCCCGGGGCTGGTGGGGGGCCCGGGCAAAAACCCCCATGACCACTACGTAATGCTGTAACTCACTTGTACTTACCGTCAAGATCCGGGGAAAATTTAAGCAACGTTCACTAAAAATATTTATCGGGGGAAAAAAATTTAAAGGGTAGATTTGAAACTTTGGATCATTTAAGGGCAGATAAAAAAACTCACGGAAGGACAATGATTTTATAATGGCAGAAATTTTTATATCAAAAAAATTAAAAGTGGCTATGCAGACGCCCAAAAATATAGTTTGAACCAAAAAAAATATTATTCAAAAGCAAGTGTGAAAACTTGCAGGAACGATACTTGTCAAACGTGTGCCTTGCAAGATGAGCATCACTGATTAGGTTGTTTGTGTCATTACGCGTCTCTATAGGGCTCAAGGACTACATCTGCCCTGTCCCCCACCACCACCTCCACCCCCCACGGTACGTCATCGCACCCGTCGGTTTTGAGCCACTGAGTTTTGTACTTCATAATAACATTACCTCATACAAAAAAATCACCTCGTTTTCTCTTTTCACTAATGGTTTTTTTTTCATATAAATAGATACTTCATTTTCATTCAATATTTTTCCCCCCGAGAGGGAAAAAAATGGAAAAAAAAGGAAATTTTATTCGAATTGTCATTTGAATTGGATAAGTTGCCGGGGGATTTCAGAGCCCTGGGGGACGCCGCCAACCCCAAAACCACCCCCCGAGACCCCAAAATCTCCCCCACCACGCGGGACCCCCAAAGCCCCCCCACCACCACGGGGCCCTTAGATGCAAAAAGTGGCCCATACTGGGGCCCAAAGGTTCTGTGACAAGGTGAGTCCCCGCCTGACCCTTTGGGTTACCCGCGCCACCCTTGTAGGGGGGTTGTGGCGTGGGCGAGGTTTGGATGTATTTAAAAGATGTTTTATACACGTCTGATAAAAAATTACTTCCTTGTTTTCGTTAGGCATTCATGAATTCCAAGAATTATATGTTTTTCCAATGCCTTCGTTTTGCTTTATTTTACGTCTTTATCTATCTTTTCCTGTTCACTTTTTTGTTCGGGAAAGTAAAGGTTTGTTTTTTTGTTTTTGTTTCGTGGCGCAGTACTTGGTGTTATGACGGCGTGCCCCACCTGGAGCAATCCCCCCCCGGCACCCTCTGGACCAGGCCGGGCCTTCGTACTGGCCCCCAAGTTTGACCCCCTCGCAAAGCACTGCCAGAGTTCGCACGTCACCCGAAGCACCACGACGGTCCGCCCCCCAACCAAACACATCCCCCCCCAAAAAGGCCGCCCATTCAGCCCCACCCCAAAAAAGGTAGCCCCCATGCAGCCCCCGCCGAAAGGGAAACCCCCCCCCCAGCCCCCCCCAAAAGGTAGCCGCCCACGCAGCCCCCGCTGAGAAGGTAGCCCCTCACCCCCCCCCCAAAAAGGTGGCCCACCGCCCAAAACAAAAATTAATGAGTGGTTTCCCCTGCCCCATGCTCAAAGCTGCCGTCCCCCACAAGGAAGCTCCCGCAGCAAATGGCCTCAAATCCCTCCTTTTTTGAGGCTTTTTCACGGGATCCACTAATCACCGCTACTACACAACCCGCCCCCGAGCGGGGGACCGGAGGCAGGCTCTCCAGCCCGTGAACTCCATTCCCCCCCCACGCACGTGTGAATCCGTCGGTTGCCCACACACCTTTTATCTACGGTGCGCGTTTTTTTACGCTAAATAGGAATCAGCAAAGTGGAAACCCAATTTTGTTCAATAGTGTTACATTTTTTTTTATAATCTAAAATATTATGTAATGATAAGTATTCTTTTTTTGTACAATATATTTCCCCTTTGGGGTTTAAATTTACAAAAACCCTGTATTTTGCTCTCAACATTTGAACGTTAAACACTATCGGTTTATTGTTTTGTCATTTAGAAATGGTTTTTTGTTTACTCTGCGTTATTTTCATCTTTTTACACAATTTCTGTAAATATGAGAAAAACAGATATCCCAGTATAGAACAAAAATAACTTAAGCCCATTCCCCGCAGTACTTTGCAAGCATATAACGTTGTGGGGGGCAGTTTAAGGGAAACTGCATATAAAAGATATACCTAAAACAAAAATATAAAAGGGAAAATCGTAATATTTTTTGGGAAAAATATAGGGGGCACGGCATAGTTGTGGAAGTAAAACTTACGTTTATCAATGGTGATTTCGTAGTTAGAGTTACTCAGTTATCACCATGTTTACAAACCTTGCCCCCCCATCCCCCATCTACTCAACAACATCAACAGTCCTATCTTGGTTTTATAGATACAAAAAATTTGGTGACGGCAACAATCCCCAAAAATGATGCATGTGTTACGATAAACTTCTTTTTCCCCAGATCAATACCAGTGACAAAAACATGACCCAAAAAAACTGACCAAGAACATGAAAAGACACCAAGGATGGGAAAAAAAATAAAAAATTTACAAGAACAAAAATCGATTTGGCCCTGACAGGCAAAAAATAAAATAGAAAAACAAGCTTTTTTTATCATTTGCCTTCTTTTAAAAAAAGGACGGGATTTATGCACTGTACTTCGCATTTTTCCTTATAAATTTATATCTTGATGCATAAGTAAAACTTGTATCCCTCTCTGTGTGGTCGCTCTACACGGGGTTTTCCCTTTCTTGGGATACAAAGGGTAGGGTGGGAATATGAAAAATCTGAGGGTTATTTTTTTGGCTTTTTCAGAAAATATTTAATAGGGGCCGATCTGTGTGTGTGTTTTTGGGGTGTTTTTGTGTTGTGTGTGTGTGTGTGTGGTGTGTGTGTGTGTGTTTGTGTGTTGTGTGTTTGTGTGTTTTTTACCCATGGTCTTGTCCCGCGGCTGGCTCGCGATCGCGTTTTCACCCTCTCAGGGCGACTTGGGGCCATTTTCCGATCTTTGGGGAATGCGGGGCCTACACACCCACACCCCCTCCCCTTGCTCAAGGGGGAAAAGTAACCGCCCGAATTTGTCAGTGAAAACCCCGGGAGCACAGGGTTCGAAAACCCCCCCCCAAAATGGGGGCCCGTCACGTTATCAACCCAAAACATCGCGCGGTGGTGATTTTTTGGTGTGTGTTTTTGGGGTTGTGTGTGTGTTATTCACCCCTTTCCTTGTCCACGCCGGGGTTCGCGATCGCCAGTTTTACCCTCTCGGTGCGAGCTTTAAAATCATAATTTCCGACTTTGGGGAATGCTGGGACCTCAACAACCCCACATCCCCAAACCCCCCTTTCTAAGGGGGGACAGTAAACCCCCCGAATTTGTAGTGAAAAATCCCCAGGGGTAGTGAGGGTTTTGAACCGGCTAACCACAGAAAAGGCAGGCCAGCGCGTTTTTTCACTTAACCATCGAGGCGGGGTTGGGGTTGGGGTGTGTGGTTTTGTGTGTGGTGTGGGGCCTTTGTGGTTTTTCCATGACGCGAGTGGGACGCCACTCCCACGCACCAAGTCAACTCACAAAGAGCGTGAGAAAAGCATTAATTTTTCAAGCCTTTGTCTAGGTTTGTTCAGGGAATTTTTTGGGCAGATAGTGAAGAGTGTTGGGTTTTCATTTTGTAATTATAACCTTCCCACCTATACTTATTAGATATGGGGAAAAATTGTAACTTAAATTGAAATTATAACCACTTTCTGTTTTTTGAAAAAAAGCACTGTTTGATAAGTCCCCAAAATGGGGGAAAGGGGAGAAGAGAGGGAAGAGAGGGGAGGGGAGAGAGAGAAGAGGGAAAAAGGGGAGAGAGAGAGGAGAGAGGAGAGAGAGAGAGAGAAGAGGAGAGAAGAGAGGAGAGAGGAAACATGCAAACACCCGTCTGTCAAAAATAAACATTAATGTTCTCTCGTCTACCCTTTCACAGACGGAGTGGCGAGGCGGAGGGGGAAAACCATGACAGGACCAGCCCCAAGGATTTTCCTCAGCCGTGCCAGCACCAGGTCTCCAATGACCAGAAATTTGGTGAGGGGCTGGAACTGGAAAGGGGAGGAAAGAAAAGGGGGTTTAGGAAAATAAAATGGTGGAGGGGACGCCGCCGGGTGCAAAGTACAGGCGACAAACCAGTTTGCGGAAAAGGTCGAAAACAGCAGTATATATAGTATAGTACTGTAAGTTAGTAGTTTGTAGTAGTAGTACGTATTTTTTTTTTGCTAAATACCAGGGTAAAAAAACGCTTAGCCACAGCAGTTTTCGTCACCTGTGGGCCCAAACCATGTGCTAAAAACTTTACGAGTGGGGTGTCTTTTGTTGCGGGACGGCGAGTCCTTTCACTGAGGGGGGACTATGGGCCGCCTCTCCCCGGACCCCTCCTCGCCCTCCGAAACCATTTCCTGCAGGGTGAGTAAGTCGTTATGGAAGCTATGAGAAAACTATTGTTTGTAGCCTATTGTAGAACAAAGCCATGTATAATGTTGCAACACAGTGCACGCAAACCTGCACACACAGTCACACACCACACGTGACGAACTTTTTTCACACCTTCACCAACTTGGTCTTATGTGATTTACTAAAAGTCAGCTTTAGAAAAAAAGAGTTATATATAAAATTCATCGAAGCCTATCATGAAACTACTTATCAATTTTGTACCTTTGTTACATTTTAGGATGTCTTGTATGTGTCCTTCAAGGGGTTTTGGGTGGCTGGGGGGCAGGAGGACCCCCCCCAACCACCTGTCCACGACAGCAGTTTAGACGTGGTTACCTCCCCCTTTTGGGGAGCAACACACCCAACCATGATGGGGAGAGGGGCTTTTTCTAAATCAGTATTTCCTTCTTTTTTTTTTTTTAAATTTTGTTTTTTTATTTTTTCTTTTTCTTTTTCCTTTTTTTTTTTTTTTTTCCTTTTTTTTTTTTTTTCTTCTCTCCCCATTTAAATTTTCTTGATATCTTTTTTTTTTTACAGTCCAAAACTTTTCAACACGACTCTCATCCTATCCTAACCTAACCCAACCCAACCTATCAAACCTAAACCCATCCTAAAAATCGCTGACCCAAACACGTACATTTGAAGCGACCAGAACAAAATGAGAATAGATACCTAAGAAGCGTATGGTAAAAGAGGCAAAGTTGTACGTACCTCCGGCAATGGGCAGTTTTGAGGGTGTGTCGGTACCTCTTCGACAAGTGGTGGCCGCCCACAGCTCGTCGCCGCCAGTCTTTTCCCCCAGCGGGGGTGAGCGTCACACGCACACAGCACAGCAGCAGCAGCAACCTGAGCACCAGCAGTAGTATGGCCACTGGGGAGCCTCTCTATGTGTATGGTAATGATAAAAGTAATGATGGGGGATGATAATAATTATGCTAATGAAAATAATGATTGATCATAATAATGATAATGATAATAATTACATATAAATTTTTAAATAATAGGAATATGATAATAATTTCCCATATTATTGCTGTCTTAGCATTTTATCATTAATAATAGCATTTTCATTGCATTATTGTCATCTATTTCATAAAATTTTCATTGCAACATTTCTCTTTTTATTGTTACAAAAATCATCACCATCAAAATCATGTTTTAAAAGGCCACTATCACGTTACTAGTCCCAAATAATCATGTCCAGAGTGAGGGCCGGCGCACCTGGCCTCGCTGGGGGGGGTTTTTTGGGGATCCTACCGGCGGCGGGGGGGGGGCGGGAGGACCCGGATATAGCACCCAGCCCGCCCTTCCAAAACCCCCCCCGCGCTAAACCGGCCCCCCTCCACAATAAGGTGACCAAAATCCCTTACCTGGACGTAAAAAAGTATATAGTTTCCTCTTCACTTTTTGATTGGCTTTATCTCACAAGTTTACTTCAGAAAATTGTAAAAATTTACACAACCCCAAATTTACACACCAATAGGATGGTAGCTTTTATGCTCCAACTGGTTCAAGACCTTTAATAAAACGCAGATGAGTGTGTAAAGACCACGATCTAAATAATTAAAATTAGATCATATATGGGTACAGACATACTCTTACGAAAATCAACCCGTTTTTGCGAAAGTATGAATGAGATGATGAGATGATGATGATAGTGTGGTGTTTGGCAGCCGAGGGGGTGGCGGGGGGCGGTGTGCGGGCGGCGCCGCTGCGCTGGTGGGTCACGGGGCTCCCTCACCAAGCGCTGCCCCGGGGAGGCGTCCTGACCCTCTATGTTTTTTGCTTCCCTTTTCCCTTTGTTGTGATCTTCGTCCCTTCAAAATGGGGTTTTATTTAGTGTCTTAGACCATCACCGCTGCCCTTTCATTGACTCAAGAAAAGCACGTCATTATTTCATTGTATTTGTAGTTTTTGCCAGATTGGAGATACACCTGTGTAAAAAAATCTGGTCGGGCGAGTATAAAAGTACATTTATATATTTTTCTATAGAGAAAAATGGTGAAGGGGTTTATATCAATTTTTTGCCTTTAAAACAGGGGGAGTTCAGCTCATGATTTTTCAAAAAATCATTTTACCAAATTACGTGATGTTCTCATAAGACACCCTAGGCAGATGACTGAACTGTGAGAAGCAATGACGTGATAGTCTCGGTAAAAGTAACTTCAGCGGAAAAATTGTGCTCCAGTCCCCCTCTGCTGTGATTCGTTTCCCAGTCCTTGTCCTCCCAACAGCCGGTGGCGTCAGCAGCAGCACGCCCGCCTCCTCCTCGATGCTGACCCGACGAGGAGCAGCACAGATCACAGGTCTCGCATAAGGTAAGACGGGTTTTTGCTTCACATAATTCGTTCTGCCTCATGATCTATGCCGCGGGGACTTACAAACAGGTGACAAGTGATACTTTTCGCAAGGTGAGCCTCGGCACGTGGGTGGTTGGCGTGGCTCTCCTGGAGGATAACATGGCCGTGGTGGCGGCGTCCTCCTCGACCCCTGCACCTGGGGACACCTCGGCCGCCCCGCGGGAGCTGCTAAGGATAACCAACCTTCCGCGCTGCCCTCCTGCGTGGCCGCCGGGTGAGTGGGGGGCTGTGGCATCCATCCGCGTACAAGTGTGGTGCATGGTCTTCAGGGTCTTCATGGCATCGTCTTATTCTACTTCGAAAATTATTGAATGTTAATGATTTTACATATACAAGATATCTAATTTATGATATGATACGGAATAACTCTCATCCTTTTTACCTTAGGATGTATCCCTCAGAGTATTCAGAAGGATATTTCTTGTCATATGCATGTGATTAAAGTAATTATCATAAGACGGGGGAAAGTATGGGTGTGAAAGGAAACATTCTATGCGTCCTGTGATGCACTACTTGATGCACTTTGGGACTTGAGGTCTCCTGGCTCAAGACCAAGGTCCAGGTATTTGGAGACTTACTAGATGAAGCAGTACAGCCCTTTTTCATGCGTTGTGGCGAGGACATTGAGATTTTTGGAAAGTTTTACATACCTTTGGGTTTACGCAGTCCATAATGACGGCGGGTCACGTCAAGAAGTCTTACGACGGATTGGCATAGCCCACGGTGGTTATGGACTCGCTCAGCGGGAGTATTTGGCGTTGTCGGTACCTGTGCAGGAGGACAAAAATCCGGATCTTCCCAAGTCGCTTGTGATCCCTGTCTTACTCTATGGTTGTGAGACATGGAACTAAATAGTGACTTGAAGAGACGAATCAATGCCTTTGGTAATAAGTGTCTTCGCAGAATCAGGGGGGTATCGCTGGGATGATTACGTGTCCAAATCAGCGATTGCACCGTGAGACTGAATCGAGCCTATACCTGCATAGTCCTCAGCGCCAACTTGGGCTATATGGGCATGTGGCACGCTACCCTGAAACCGACCCTTCCCATCGGTTTGTATCTGTAAGAGACAATCCGGCGTGGAGGAGGCCAAGGGGCGCCCAAAAGGGCTCGTGGCTGGGGCAAGTTGATGTTTCCTTGTCGAGAGCTGCTTGGTATGGGAAAGGAGCCTGCATGGGAACTCGCGTGTGGTGACCCCCGGGAGTGGCGTCGTAGGGTGGGCGAGGCGACGCGCCCCCCGGCGTATCCCCCCCAATGATTGATTGATTGATTGTAGATGCACGGAGGACGGGCGGTGGGTGGTGGGGGGGTGACGACCGCGGCCCCGTACACCCTGGTGCGCTTCCCTCACGCTGCGACAGGCCTGCTCACACGACCCCGCAGGGGAGGGCCTCACAGCACTCACCTGGCAGGTTAGCTCACTGCTGCGGAACTCCCTACCGCTGCGTGTGCGCCAAACTTGTACACTCTGCCACGGTGCACGACGTGTAGATATTAGTAGTACTCGTAATTGTGGCTGTACAGAACAAGTTTTCAAGGCTGTATTGCACTCAAAGGGTTTTTTTGATTGATAACGATAACCTTGCATTACACTATATTATGACCTTGCAGAAAAGCAGTTTTTGAAAAAATATGTATATAATATTTTTTGAAGTAAGAAAGACTTTCCTTCAGGATGTTTGCAGCCACACCCAGGTGATGAAAAGGGCGCACGTGGAGGTGTGTGGACAGGTGCGGGGGTTGAGTGCAGCAGGCGTGGGACAAGTCGAGTGTGGCGAGGCGTGGGGCTATAACCCCGTCACCGCCACGCTGATTCGTGTAGCGGCGACCCCCGGGCCAGCCTGGTGTTGTGGGGACCCGACCATGCCACCAAGACCTACACCTTTAGCATGCCCAGGGTAGCCTAACACCAAACTCGCCTTCCCACACTTTTCTTACAAGCACACTAATCGCTGACGGCAAAGCTTAGTTCGTTGATTCGGAGAAATACTTGCAAGAGAGATGATTGAATAGCTACTGAAGATACACATGCTTACAAACATACACGAACATTTATAATCTGTTACATAGGGATTCGAGTGTTCGCGGTGCAGTGGACGCTTCACATCCTCGTGACCGGCAGTAGCGACGGCCGGGTGCGAGTGTGGAATCCATACTCCCCGAGGCGGCCCTGGCGGTGTTGCCCCCCCTCCCCTGCCCCGCCCGCGGCCATCCTCATATGTCCCCTTCGTCGTGTGATCATCACCTGTGATGCTGATGCGGTGTAGTTCCCCAGTGCTTACTTCGTCCCCCTGTGAGGGCAGCATGAGTAAAACTGTATTATCATGGCCGATGTTAAGTGCATCACTAATTATAAAACAGAAAGTATCTATAGAAATAAAGAGTTATTTTTGGATTGAAAGGAACGATAACACACACGCACGTGCCTTCCCCCGCAGATAGTGCGTGTCTACGGTGTGGAGGGGGGCCGCTGCGTGCAGACGGTGATGTTTTTCTTTTCCGGGAGGACCGGGTGGTTTAGCGCTACGACCCCTCACCCTGCTGTCCAGTGGAGAGCTGGTTGGTGGCCTGCAAGACTATGTACTACCCTGGCACCCTCGCCTCCTGGCCACTCACTTCCTCCGAAGGGCTCCCACCGTTCGCACCAGCCCGCGGGGGACGCTCCTGGATTCGGTGATTTCGAAGAAAGCGATCGGGAGGAAAGTGATGTTTTTCCGACGTTGATAAAATGGCGACCTGCTTAAAAACTCATCCATTATGTCTTCCGATGAGCGACGAGAACGTGAGCGTATGCGTGGCCCTCATCCGGCAGGGAGCTGCCCCTTTTGCTGCCCCCAGTTGCAGGCAGTCACCCCCGCCCGCCCTGCCCCCTGACTTGGGCCCCCGCCCCCGCGACTGGGCAAACCCTCGGACTCACCCCGGATGGGCCCAGCTGCCCCTCATGGCGCCTCTGCCGCCTTCCACTATCGCCTCTGGCCTTCCGCAGGCTCGGCATCTGCTGCCATTTTAGGTTTCGTCAGCCTCTCGCATCGGCCCCCCTCAGACCTGCATCTTTTTCGTCCAGCGTCCCGCCGTCAGGCGAAACTCCGTGGCCTCGTCGCCAGGGAAAGGCTTTGGCAGGACTCAGCCCCCAAGGCTGGCCCTGCCCATTGGCCGCAACACTCAGCCCCGCTGGCGGCCCCACTAGGGAATAATGTTACACACACACACACCACACACACACACACAGTCACACACATGCACACACACATGGTTAAAGGTATAAAATGCATAATAAAATAATATTGTAAAGACTTTTTAAAAAGACTTACACTTTTACCTTGGAGTTTCCCCCCCACACCCACCTTCAAAAAAAACCCCCCGGAACCCTTTAAGGAAATATGAATTCTACCTCCTGCCGCGGACCCTTTTTGGTCATGG
>JACEEZ010006596.1:0-5000 GCA_016584305.1 Chionoecetes opilio
CCCCGGTAGCAAATACAATGGAAATTACGCTCTGGGCCTCAAGGGGTTAAGCATGATGTCACCGCCGTGCCCTTGAGGTAAACAGTGACATCAGGGCTTCAGTATGTTAGTGAATTCAGCTCAGGTGGTGTGTAACGGCAGGTGCGAGAAGACGAGTGTTAGTAAAGAAATTCCTGTGTTGAAGTAAAACTGTAAACCACAAACATGACTGGAAGCTACACACAGGATGGCAGGAACCTCTTCTTCCCTCTCCTGCATCTGTTGCGTTGTTGCTGCCACCATCTGTGTGCGTTGTGATGCTGCAACACGGGTTAGTCTTTTTTTCTTCATTTTTTCTTTTCTTGACATCACAAAGGACTGGCCAAGGACAATAAAAACAAGTAACAAAAAGGCTGCTTAGTTGCCAGTCCCTTTAAAGAAGACAGTAAGAGAATAAAGAAAGGGGGGGGGGCCAATATAGTTCGGGAAGTGTCTTGTTACTCCTCTCTTGAAGAAATTTAAGTCGTAGGAAGGTGTGAAAGTGAAAAAGTCTACGGTGAAGCGGACGACACACCTCGGTTGTATTGCGCCTGAGGGTACCTGGAACTGTCGCCGATCGGAACTCTCGCCGCCGTTGTCGAGTGTTCCAATTCTTGATATTACAGGAGCCAATATATACATTTAATCAAGTGTTAGCCGTGTTTGTGCATTCAGGGATGAAATACTATCGTTAGCTTGATCAGTTAGGTTAGATTAGGTGCCATTGTCCAATCAATCCATCATTGGGGGCATACGCCGGGGGGCGCGTCGCCTCGCCCACCCTACGACGCCACTCCCGGGGGTCACCACGCGCGAGTTCCCATACAGGCTCCTTTCCCATACCAAGCAGCTCTCGACAAGAAACATCAATTTGCCCCAGCCACGAGCCTTGTGGGAGCCCCCTTGGCCTCCTCCACGCCGGATTGTCTCTTACAGATACAACCCGATGGGAAGGATCGGTTTCAGGGTAGCGTGCCACATGCCCATATACCCGAAGTTGGCGCTGACGGACTATGCAGGTAATAGGCCTCGATTCAGTCTCACGGTGCAATCGCTGATTTGACACGTAATCATCCCAGCGATACCCCATGATTCTGCGAAGACACTTATTACCAAAGGCATTGATTCGTCTCTTCAAGTCACTATTTAGTCCAGCAACTATCATTGTCCAGGTTAGGTTAAAATTTCTACGTCGACGAGAGTTCTAGTTTGTTGTTTCGGCGAGAATTCCCATCGGCGACAGTTCCATAAACCCGGCTGAGGCCATCCCTTGGTGGGGGTGTTTTGGGGTGACTATTATAGGGGGCTTGCTTACTATATCAAGTTAGGATAATAATATATTGTCAAACATTGCTTGACAATGAAACGGTATCATTATTATTATTATTTATTGTTGTTATTATTATCTTATTTTCACACATGATCTATATTGATCTACTTTTTCTTGAACGTTCCCTCGACCGTTTGACACTTCTTCTCCTACTTCTTCTTCTTCTTCTTCTTGTGACCTTTGACGCTTAGTATCGCTTTCTAGGTCCTCTTCAAACTTGGTCTCCTTAGTTAACAGTCTCGTCCACTCTTCCCTTGGCTATTTCACCTCCTGGGATACTAACACATTGTCATTAGCTTTGGTCCTTATATCCTAATTCACTACTCTACTACCGGTACACTACTGACGACGTTCTCCCTGCAGGTGGTGATCGTGGGCAACGGCGCGGTGGGCAAGTCGTCGATGATCCAGCGGTACTGCAAGGGCACCTTCACCCGGGACTACAAGAAGACCATCGGCGTGGACTTTCTGGAGCGACAGATCACGTGAGTGGCGGCGGCGGGGCCAGGGTGTGCAGGGAGGATAGATTAGGAGATATAGTGCTCTATGATTAGGTATACATTTTTGTGAATTTCTGATGCAGCCACTGTAGAAAAATTGCAAATGTATAGGGTTGTAGTACTTGTAACTGACTGCCTTTATATTTTCACGTATACCACCTGCTTAAGTCTCTCCTTCGATACCTGTTACTGAGTCACTGCAGGGGGGCAGCCAGATCTGTATTACAAGGGGGGCCACAATGACTAACTATGAGGAATGGATAAACACACACCACTTCACCCTGCGCGTTGATGCATGGCTAAATTACCCATCCTGCCTCCCGTCCTCTCTGCAAACCACTCTTAACAGTCCTCCCTGCAAACCACTCTTAACAGTCCTCCCTGCAAACCACTCTAACAGTCCTCCCTCCAAACCACTCTAACAGTCCTCCCTGCAAACCACTCTAACAGTCTTCCCTGCAAACCACTCTTAACAGTCCTGCCTGCAAACCACTCTAACAGTCCTGCCTGCAAACCACTCTTAACAGTCCTCCCTGCAAACCACTCTTAACAGTCCTCCCTGCAAACCACTCTAACCGTCCTCCCTGCAAACCACTCTAACCGTCCTCCCTGCAAACCACTCTTAACAGTCCTCCCTGCAAACCACTCTTAACAGTCCTCCCTGCAAACCACTCTAACAGTCCTCCCTGCAAACCACTCTTAACAGTCCTCCCTGCAAACCACTCTTAACAGTCCTCCTGCAAAACCACTCTTAACAGTCCTCCCTGCAAACCACTCTAACAGTCCTGCCTGCAAACCACTCTTAACAGTCCTGCCTGCAAACCACTCTAACAGTCCTCCCTGCAAACCACTCTTTAAAAGTCCTCCCTGCAAACCACTCTTAACAGTCCTCCTGCAAACCACTCTTAACAGTCCTCCCTGCAAACCACTCTTAACAGTCCTGCCTGCAAACCACCTTTAAAAGTCCTCCTGCAAACCACTCTAACAGTCCTCCTCCAAACCACTCTTAACAGTCCTCCCTGCAAACCACTCTAACAGTCCTGCCTGCAAACCACTCTAACAGTCCTCCCTGCAAACCACTCTAACAGTCCTCCCTGCAAACCACTCTTAACAGTCCTCCCTGCAACCACTCAAGTCCTCCGAAACCCCTCTTAACAGTCCTGCCTGCAAACCACTCTTTAAAAGTCCTCCCTGCAAACCACTCTTAACAGTCCTCCCTCCAAACCACTCTAACAGTCCTCCCTGCAAACCACTCTAACAGTCCTCCTGCAAACCACTCTAACAGTCCTCCCTGCAAACCACTCTAACAGTCCTCCCTCCAAACCTCTAACAGTCCTCCTGCAAACCTCTCTTAACAGTCCTCCCTGCAAACCACTCTAACAGTCCTGCCTGCAAACCACTCTTAACAGTCCTCCCTCCAAACCACTCTAACAGTCCTGCCTGCAAACCACTCTAACAGTCCTCCCTGCAAACCACTCTTAACAGTCCTCCCTGCAAACCACTCTAACAGTCCTGCCTGCAAACCACTCTAACAGTCCTCCCTGCAAACCACTCTTAACAGTCCTCCCTGCAAACCACTCTTAACAGTCCTCCCTGCAAACCACTCTTAACAGTCCTCCTGCAAACCACTCTTAACAGTCCTGCCTGCAAACCACTCTAACAGTCCTGCCTGCAAAACCACTCTAACAGTCCTCCCTGCAAACCACTCTAACAGTCCTGCCTGCAAACCACTCTAACAGTCCTGCCGCAAACCATCTAACAGTCCTCCCTGAAATCCACTCTTAACATCCTCCCTGCAAACCACTCTAAAAGTCCTGCTGCAAACCACTCTAACAGTCCTCCTCAAACCACTCTTAACAGTCCTGCCTGCAAACCAATCTTAAAATCCTCCCTGCAAACCACTCTAAGTCCTGCCGCAAACCACTCTTAACAGTCCTGCCTGCAAACCACTTTAACGTCCTGCCTGCAACACTCTAACAGTGCCTCCCTGCAAACACTCTAACAGTACCTCCTGCAACCACTCTAACAGTCTCCCTGCAAACCACTCTTAACAGTTCCCTGCAAACCACTCTAACATTCCTCCCTGCAAACCACTCTAACAGTCCTCCCTGCAAAACCCTCTAACAGTCCTCCTGCAAACCACTCTAACAGTCCTCCCTGCAAACACTCTAACAGTCCTCCCTGCAAAACCACTCTAACAGTTCCTCCCTGCAAACCCTCTACAGTCTCCTGCAAACACTCTAACAGTCCTCCTGCAACCACTCTACGTCTCCTGCAAACCACTCTAACCGTCCTGCCTGCAAACCTACTCTATCAGTCTGCCTGCAAACCACTTAACAGTCCTCCCTCCAAACCACTCTAACAGTCCTGCCTGCAAACCACTCTAACAGTCTGCCTGCAACCACTCTACAGCCTGCCGTCCAAAGCGTGCAGGGTTGATCACTCTTGGCTTGTCCATGCTCACACATCATATATATATAATATAGGTATATTAATATATATATATATTATATATATATATATAATAATGTATATATACAGTAAGCCAGTCTTTTAAGTAATGGTCATAGGAACACTGCTACTCCAAATTGCACATTCCTTCAGGTCCCCAAACCTGTGACAATGTGACATACTGAGTATTACACCCTGGAACTTAAAAGTATTTGACATTTAAAATTTCCAATCTATTCTCGAACTCACGGCGAAATTGGGGGGGGGGGGGCGTAACTGTGTGTGTAGGAGAGAGGAGAGAGAGAAAAGAGAGAAGAGAGAGAGCAAGAAAGGCGAGAAGAGAGAGAGAGAGAGAGAGAGAGAGAGAGTATTACACCCTGGATTTTACAAGTATTTGACATATAAAGTTTCCAATCTATTCTCGAACACACGGAGTAACCCCCTCCTCCCCCGTCTGCGCTACTGCGACGACTGAGTATAGCGAGGCAGCCTAAGCACTTGTACATAAACACGGCAGCAGGAGAAATCACCCGCATCGTTCCCCTGTCAGCAGGCGGCGCAGAAGGCAAGGGGATGGAGGGGGACAAGGGTGATGATAGCAGTGGCGTTTCTAGCCTTTTTGGGGCACTGTGCGAAATGGTGTTTGGGGGCCTATGTTGTAAAACTGGTGGGGGGATTCCAAGCCCTGTAAGGTGGTCCGG
>JACEEZ010006596.1:7500-10000 GCA_016584305.1 Chionoecetes opilio
ACCAATAGGTCTCCTGGTGTCTGTTATTCCTATGTAATCCTATGTATTCCTCCTCCTCAATAGGTCTCCTGGTATCTGTTCTTCCCATATATGTATTCCTCCTCCTCCTCCTCCTCCTCCTCCTCCTCCTCCTCCTCCTCCTCCTCCTCCTCCTCCTTCCTTCCTACTCCTTTATTCCTCCATTATTTACTCCTTTCATACTCCTTTATTCCTTCTATCGCAGTCTCCTGTTGTCTCCTCCATTTACCTCCTTTTCCTCCCTTTAGTCTCCTTGTCCGTACTCTTCATCTCTTTGACAGCCTCTTAGCATTGTCATATCTCCCTCTGCACCCTATCCAGCCAACCAACAGGGCTTCCCGTGGACATTGAATTCACCCAAAGAAATGCATGAAGGCGCGGTTACGTATGCTGAATGTATACACACACACACACCACACACACACACACACACACACACACACACACACACACACACACACACACACACACCACACACACCCACACACACACACCACACACCACACACACACACCACACACAGCCACACACAACACACACACACACACACACACACACACACACACACACACACACACCACACAGCCCACACAGCCCACACACCCACACAGCCCAACACACACACTACAGTACAACACCACACAAGACATCAACACAACACACACACAACACACACACATCACACACACTTCATTAGCGATCTGTCTAATGAGACTCGAAAACACTAAACATAACACAATACACATGTCACACACAAACGTTCCACACATCACACACACGACACACTGCACAAACACACTGCGCGCTACACAACAAATACACACACACGCTAACAGCACCAGACACACACATTCACCCCATCACACCACCAAACACCATACACACACACACACAACGACACAAGCAATCTTAAGTATATATAATAGGTCGAATTGAACCATGATCCAATAAACTTCACAATGTCATATAGGCGAATATTAATAATAATAATAATAATAAGAATAAGAATAATTGAAGTCAATGGTATAATAGTTCCTACGTGTCAAGGATTACTATGTTACTACGGCTAAATAATAAATTACCATCACGCTATAATGGGGTCACTTGCAGGACGCTATTGGTCCCCGCTATGCCTCCTCAAACTGTCATGTAGCCAAAGAACAAGAGTGGATGGAAGTCATTGCTTAGAGTTTCTATGTGTCGAGGTTTAACCCCTTGAGGCCCAGAACGTAATTTCCATTGTAATTTGGGTACCATTAGACGATTTTTAGTGACTATAAGCAATATTTTATAGCTATGACCTGTTTAGTATCCTTGTCCACTAACTCATTTGGTATATTCAGTCACTTTTCGTAATTGTATGGCTGACAACAGACAATTTTTTATAGAAAAGGAAAGATCTGGGCGTGAAGGGTTTAATATAAGTTCCTAGTGTCAAGGTTTTAGAAATAGAAGTCATTGCTATAAGAGCTGCTACGTGTCAAGGTTTAGTGTGTTACGTGTGCCTCATAACGGCCAAATAATAAAGTGACCAGGTCTTTGCGTGGTCGATATAGTGTGGCAGTGTGAAGGCCGCTATTGATAACCTCTACACATTCTTAACCCCTTCACGCCCAGATCTTTCCTTGGCTATATAAAAGTGTCTGTTAGCCAAAAAAATTACGAAAAGTAACTATATACCAAATGAGTTAGTGGACAAGGATACTAAACAGGTTATTGCTATAAAACATTGCTTATAGTCACTACAAATAGTCTTAATGGTACCCAAATTACAATGGCAATTACGTTTTGGGTCTCAAGGGGTTAAGATTGAATGGAGTTTTCGCCTCGTTAAAAAAAATAGATTATAGCTAAATAATAAGTGACCGTGTCTGGGAGCTCGATATAATGTGGCAGTGTGAAGGACGCTATCGATCCTATCTACGAACTCCCTCTGTATACATGCAAGGCCCTGGAACTCCCTCTGTATACATGCAAGGCCCTGGAACTCCCTCTGTATACATGCAAGGCCCTGGAAACCCCCTCCCTGCCTTGCATTACTAAACACTTCTCGGTATAGTGTGTGTGTGTGAGGGTCTGACAAGGCTAATACCCTACCGTGTCAGGTCTAGACTCGCCGCACGTTAAGTTGGCGAAATTTTGACCCCCTCACGCCCCCCCTTTCGAACGCACGGGAGCAGTAACTGATTCCATTCCAGTCATTTACCACCCTATTTGTGAACCAGTTTCTCCCTATTTCATTTTTAAATCTACGCTTTTCCAGCTTGAATCCGTAATGGTTGGCTTCAAAATACTCCTCTCTTACTCATGTGTTTTTTTCCTTCCTTCCTTTTTGTTTCATAACTTTGCTAATAGTCCTTTTTTCAAGTGCTGATAATTATACAGTGTGACGCTAGTGCCGTTTCTAGCCTTTTGGGGCCCTATGCGAAATGGTGTTTGGGGGCCTATGTTGTAAAACTGGTGGGGGATTCCAAGCCCTCTA
>JACEEZ010006596.1:15000-22500 GCA_016584305.1 Chionoecetes opilio
TTTTTAAGTGAAGGGGTAAGGAAGGATTTTATATAGTAAAGGGGGTAAGGAAGGATTTTAAAATATAGTGAAGGGGGTTAAGGAGGATATTATATAGTGAAGGGGTAAGGAAGGATATTATATAGTGAAGGGTAAGGAAGGATATTATATATGAAGGGGTAAGGAAGGATTTTTATATAGTAAAGGGGAAAGGGAAGGATGTATATATAGTGAAGGGGTAAGGAAGGATATTATATAGTGAAGGGGTAAGGAAGGATATTATATAGTGAAGGGTAAGGGAAGGATGTATATATAGGGGAAGGGGTAAGGAAGGATATTATATAGTGAAGGGTAAGGAAGGATATTATTTTTAGTGAAGGGGTAAGGAAGGATGTATAATAGTGAAGGGGTAGGAAGGATTTATATGTGAAGGGGTAAGGAAGGATATTTATAGTGAAGGGAAGGAAGGATGTAAAATTAGTGAAGGGGTAAGGAAGGATGTATATATAGTGAAGGGGTAAGGAAGGATATTATATAGTAAAGGGGGGTAAGGAAGGATATTATATAGTGAAGGGGTAAGGAAGGATGTATATATAGTGAAGGGGTAAGGAAGGATATTATATAGTGAAGGGGTAAGGAAGGGATTATATATAGTGAAGGGGTAAGGAAGGATATTATATAGTGAAGGGGTAAGGAAGGATATTATATAGTGTAAGGGGTAAGGAAGGATATTATATAGTGAAGGGGTAAGGAGGATATATATATAGTGAAGGGTAGGAAGGATATTATATTAGTGAAGGTGTAAGGAAGGATATTATATAGTGAAGGGGTAAGGAAGGATATATATTAGTGAAGGGGGTAAGGAAGGATATATATATAGTGAAGGGGTAAGGAAGGATATTATAGTGAAGGGTAAGGAAGGATATTATATAGTGAAGGGGTAAGGAGGATATTATATAGTGAAGGGGTAAGGAAGGATGTATATTAGTGAAGGGGTGAGGAAGGATATTATATAGTGAAGGGGTTTAAGGAAGGATATTATATAGTGAAGGGGTAAGGAAGGATGTATATATAGTGACAGGGGTAAGGAAGGATATATATATAGTGAAGGGGTAAGGAGAGGATATTATATAGTGAAGGGGTAAGGAAGGATATTATATAGTGAAGGGGTAAGGAGGATATTAATATAGTGAAGGGGTAAGGAAGGATATTATATAGTGAAGGGGTAAGGAAGGATATTATATAGTGAAGGGTAAGGAAGGATGTATATATAGTGAAGGGTATAAGGAAGGATATTATATAGTGAAGGGGTAAGGAAGGATATTATATAGTGAAGGGGTAAGGAAGGATGTATTATATAGTGAAGGGGTAAGGAAGGATATTATATAGTGAAGGGGTAAGGAAGGATATTATATAGTGAAGGGGTAAGGAAGGATGTATATAAGTGAAGGGGTAAGGAAGGATATTATATAGTGAAGGGGTAAGGAAGGATATTATATAGTGAAGGGGTAAGGAAGGATGTATATATAGTGAAGGGGTAAGGAAGTATGTATATATAGTGAAGGGGTAAGGAAGGATATTATATAATGAAGGGGGTAAGGAAGGATATTATATAGTGAAGGGGTAAGGAAGGAGGTATATATAGTGAAGGGGTAAGGAAGGATATATATAGTGAAGGGGTAAGGAAGGATGTATATATAGTGAAGGGGTAAGGAAGGATATTATATAGTGAAGGGGTAAGGAAGGATATTATATAGTGTAAGGGGTAAGGAAGGATATTATATAGTGAAGGGGTAGGAAGGATAGTTATTAGTGAAGGGGTAAGGAAGGATATTATATAGTGAAGGGGTAAGGAAGGATATTATATAGTGAAGGGGTAAGGAAGGATATATATATAGTGAAGGGGTAAGGAAGGATATATATATAGTGAAGGGGGTAAGAAGGATAATTATATAGTGAAGGGGTAAGGAAGGATATTATATAGTGAAGGGGGTAAGGAAGGATAATTATATAGTGAAGGGGTAAGGAAGGATATTATATAGTGAAGGGGTAAGGAAGGATATTATATAGTGAAGGGGTAAGGAAGGATGTATATATAGTGGAAGGGGGTAAGGAAGGATGTATATATAGTGAAGGGTAAGGAAGGATATTATATAGTGAAGGGGTAAGGAAGGATATTATATAGTGAAGGGGTAAGGAAGGATATTATATAGTGAAGGGGTAAGGAGGATATTATAATGAAGGGGTAAGGAAGGATATTATATAGTGAAGGGGTAAGGAAGGATATTATATAGTGAAGGGGTAAGGAAGGATATTATATAGTGAAGGGGTAAGGAAGGATGTATATATAGTGAAGGGGTAAGGAAGGATGTATATATAGTGAAGGGGTAAGGAAGGATATTATATAGTGAAGGGGTAAGGAAGGATATTATATAGTGAAGGGGTAAGGAAGGATATTATATAGTGAAGGGGTAAGGAAGGATATTATATAGTGAAGGGGTAAGGAAGGATATTATATAGTGAAGGGGTAAGGAAGGATGTAATATAGTGAAGGGGTAAGGAAGGATATTATATAGTGAAGGGGTAAGGAAGGATGTATATATAGTGAAGGGTAAGGAAGGATATTATATAGTGAAGGGGTAAGGAAGGATGTATATATGTAGGGGTAAGGAAGGATATTATATAGTGAAGGGGTAAGGAAGGATATTATATAGTGAAGGGGTAAGGGAAGGATGTTATATATAGTGTAAGGGGTAAGGAAGGATGTATTATATATGGAAGGGGTAAGGAAGGATATTATATAGTGAAGGGGTAAGGAAGGATATTATATAGTGAAGGGGTAAGGAAGGATGTATATATAGTGAAGGGGTGAGGAAGGATATTATATAGTGAAGGGGTGAGGAAGGATATTATATAGTGAAGGGGTGAGGAGGTAGTAGAGTTTAGGGAACGAGGGAGGGGAGAGGCACGCTAGCAAAATATATAAAAGCCAACCAACTTGCATCGCCAACATTGCAAGTTAATGGAAATCGATAAAATACAACACCCCATATCTCTCTCTCTCTCTCTCTCTTCTCCTCTCTCTCTCGTATCTCTCTCTCTCTCTCACCGTCTACTCTAGTACTCTCGTTCTCCTTCCCGCCTCACATACCTCTCTCTCTTCTCTCCTTCTCTCTCATTCTCTCCTCTCTCTCTCCAATCTCTCTCTCTCTCTCTCTCTCTACTCATCTCTCTCCTCTCATCTCTCTCTCTCTCTTTGCTCTCTCTCTCTTCTCTCTCTCTCTCTCCTCCTCTCTCTCCGTCTTCTCCTCTCATGATCTATTCTCTCTCTCCTTCTCTCTCTTCTCTCTCTCCTCTCTCTTTCTCTCTTTCGCTCTTCTGTCTACGTTCTCTCTCTCTCGTTTCTCTCTTTTCTATCCTCTATTCTCTTTTTTTTCCTCTCTTCTCTCTCTCGTCTTCTCTTACTCTCTCTCTCTCCTCTCTCTCATCCTCTTCTCGTTCTCCTCTCTCTCTCTCTCTCTCTCTCTCTCGTCTCTCTCTCTTCTGTCTCTCTCTGTCTCGTCTCTCTCTCTCTCTCTTTCTGTCTCTCTCTCTCTGTCTCTCTCTCATCTCTGTCTCTCTTCATCTTGCTCTCTCTCTCTCTCTCTCTCGTCTCTCTCTCTCTCTCTCTATCCCTCTCTTATCTTCTCTCTCTCTCTCTCTCTCTCTTCTCTCTCTACTCTCTCTTCTCTCTCTCTCTCGTCTCTCTCTCTCCTCTCTCTCTCTCTCTCTCTATTTTTTTCTCTCACTCACTCACTCTTTCTCTCTCTCTCAGTCAGGTCAAGTGACGTCACGGGTCCTAATAATGGGGGGCGGCGCACCCTGACCTTGCATGAATGACCCCCCCTCCCCGCCCCCTGTCACGCGAGGTCACTCACGATATTGATAACATCGTCAGGACATACCACAAGAAATTAGTTTTTTTTTTTCCTTCAGGTAATGGAGAAGAAATATTTAGTCCACGAGGCAAGGGGGAGGCATGCATGTATCAGTGGAGGAGGAAAGGCCATATTAGTGTTACGTGAAGGGCATGGAATGTGTGTGTGTGTGTGTGTGTGTGTGTGTGAGTGTGTGGGGAGGGGGGCTGTGTGGGTGTGTGTGTGTATGCCTGTATGGGTGTGTGTGTGTATGTGTGGGTGGGTGTGTGGGTGTATGTGTTGGGGTGTGGGGGGTTGGGGTGTGTGTGTGTGTGTGTGTTTGGTGTGGGTGTGTGGGGTGGGGGGTGTATGTGTGTAGGGGGGGGGTGTATGCCTGTATGGGTGTGTGGGTGGGTGTAGTGTGTGGGTGTGTGTATGCCTGTATGGGTGTGTGTGGGTGTAGTGTGTGGGTGTGTGTATGTGTGTGTGGGTGTGTGTAGGCTATGTGTGAGTATGTGTGTGGGTGTGTATGTGTGTGTATGTGTGTGTATGTGTGTGTATGTATGTGTATATGTGTGTGTGTGTCTGTGGGTGTGTATGTGTGGGTGTGGGTGTGTGTGTGTGTGTGTATGTGTGTATGCCGGTGTGGGGGGGGGTGTATGGGTGTGTGTGTGGGGGATATGGATGGGTGTCAGATCAGATCAAAACGTTTATTGTGAATAATGTACACATTATACATAATACATATATAATTAAGGGTACAAAATAGACAAAGGGCGCACCCCCCATACAGGTTGCATGGGAAGGATTGCCATGATTAATGAAGTTAGATAGTAAATTTGTTAATTACATTTAGATATGCATATACATAAGATTATGCTATGTTACATATATATTTATTTATTTATTTTTTAAGTCCTTTATGAAGCATTGGCAAAGTTTGGGTGACTGTTTTTGACTTGGATAAGGTTACATGGTTGTAGATAATAGTGCAGCAGCCCAGCATAGGAGGCATTGGCACAGCTGCCTCTAAAAAAGATAATTTCTTGACATTCCATTACATAATGGCGGAGTGTGTGCTTCTCTTCTGTTTTACACAGGTTACATTTTTTCATATTGATGTTGTCACTGCCAGCTACCTCCCAGATGTACTTATACCCTAACCTTAGCCTACTATAACACACCTGCTGGCGCCTAGTAATTAGTCCATTTTGTATGTAGTGGGGTTGACACCCTTTTGTTGTATGTGTGTATGCCTGTGTGGGGGGGTATGGATGGGTGTGTGTGTAGGTGTGGGTGTGTGGGGGGTATGGATGGGTGTGTGTGTAGGTGTGTGTGTGTGGGTTGATGTATTTGGAGAAGAAAACAAATATTGGACTTTAAATTTTTACATGCTCAAATATTATGATTGCTTTTTGCTGCGTTTGAGCTGTTTACTATTTTACTTATTTTATTTTAATTGGAATTTTGTGGTCAAAAAACTTACATGCTTACTGTGTGTGTGTGTGTGTGTGTGTGTGTGTGTTTGTTTGTGTGTGTGTGTGTGTGTGTGTATGTGTGTGTGTATGGGGGGGGGGGGTGCAAGGCAGTAAGTGTGCCAAGGCTGGGCTGATTATTATCGACGGGGGAATGGATTACACAACACCCGCTGCCCCGCCCGCCCCGCCCCCGCCCCGCCCCGCCCCGCCCCGCCCCGCCCCGCCCCGCCCCGCCCCGCCCCGCCACCCAAGACCTCTAGAACTAAGAGTACAGAGGGCTTGTTTTCACCCAGCGCCTGTTTCGTGCCTGTGTGGCCGGGTCATATGTATTTATTTTATTTTTTATTTTTGTAGCTTTATTCAGTATATTTACATCTATTACATTTATTACGAGGGGGTGATTTTGCTAGGTGGCGTCAGGGTGGTTCCTAGATCAATAGAATTTTAATAGATGGTCAGATGTCTTTGAGAGGTCTTTTAATGGATGGATAGACGGTCAGGTACGTAATCTTGGGTGACTCGGTGGTAGAGGCGTGGGCTGGCGTGCTGGGTCCCTAGGTTCGATCCTCGCTCACTGTCGCTGGGGTTCATCCTGGCGTGGGGGTTATATGTGCAGTCAATAATTATGTCGTTGGTTCGTGAAATGTTCAAGATAGACCTTTGAACTTTTACCGTAGATAAAAGTAAAGTCGCCAGGACAACTTTTTTTTCTATTTACAGACGTGTGGTGGCGTTAATACTTACATTTCTACATCCATGCTTTCAGGACAGTTAGAAGGGGCTATCTGGAGAGTCTGTGTCATTTTGTGTCTTCATCTGTGTCATATTATGGCTATAACTGAACAAATTACAAAAATATCTACAAAGTGGCTACCAACAGTGAAGTCGCCATCTAGTGTTTATTTACTGAGTGTCCTACCGCTGTCGTCGTCGCCGGAAAAAAAAAAACGCGTAGTGAAATTTGAAACCGTCTATACTTGCAGCTACAAAGCATAAAACAACGCTGAAACAGGGTAGATTATACAGTCATGATATAAACTACAGTGTATCATCTTCAGTGGCACATACAAATCAGTAGTAATGCTATAATTCGTAATATATGGCGCCTGGCGACATTAGTGCAGGTGGCGACTTTACTGTTATCTACGGTAACAGTTTTATTTATTGTGTCCGTGTTGGGTATTTCAGATTTTTTTTAAATGGAGCTCTTTGGTGGGACCTTTGATGCGCCCTTAGTGGCCCCTGATGGATGTGGGGGCCCTAGACGGCGTATTAGGGCCGTTTATGCCTTGGCCCGGCTGTGGCTTGAGGTCAAAACTCGCTTGCGTTTGTGCGAGTTTGGATTAGAGTTCACATTTGCCTCTGACGTGGATGAGATCTTGAGATACGCAGTCAATCATAAATTCACCAAAAATATAACTACGGTTTCTTTGTAATGGCAGACATGGCAGTATGATGGTAGAACTTTTTTTCTTCCATAATCTTAATGGAAATTTTAGCCGCATCAAGATTTTTAAAGTCATATTTTTTCATAACATCTCTTAACCCCTTCACGCCCAGATCTTTCCTTGGCTATATATAATTGTCTGTTGTTAGCCATAAAATTACGAAAAGTAACTGAATGTACCAAATTAGTTACCGTAGATAACAGTAAAGTCGCCACCTGCAGTCATGTCGCCAGCCGCGAAATATTACGAATGATAGCCTCACTACTGCTGTGTCTGTGCCACTGAAGATGATACGCAGTAGTTTATATCATGACTGTATAATCTACCCTGTTTCAGTGTTGTTTTATGCCTTGTAGCTGCAAGTATAGACGGTTTCAAATTTAACTACGCGTTTTTTTCTTCGGGCGACGACGACAGCGGTACGACACTCAGTAAATAAACACTAGATGGCGACTCTACTGTTGGTAGCCACTTTGTAGATATTTTTGTCATTTGTTTATTAATAGCCCTACTATGACACAGATGAAGACACAAAATGACACAGACTCTCCAGATAGCCCCTTCTAACTGTCCTGAAATCAGGGATGTAGAAATGTAACTATTAACGCCACCACACGTCTGTACACAGAAAAAAAAGTTGTCCTGGCGACTTAACTGTTATCTACGGTAGTGGACAAGGATACTAAACAGGTCATAGCT
>JACEEZ010006596.1:27500-40000 GCA_016584305.1 Chionoecetes opilio
ACTTAGGGTTAACACAGGGTTTGTATTACCGTGAGGGAGTGTGTCTGGTGATGTGAGTGTTGTGATGACTGCACTTAGGGTTCACAGGGTTTGTATTACCGTGATGGAGTGCAAATAGCCGAATGATACTCAACCCATCACAGCAATTACCACGTGTAGGTCTCACGGCCTCTTGTAGCTTACAGATATAGCTGTATGTATGTCCAGATACTATGTAGTGTATTGGAGATGTTGTTACGAGGTGGAGCGAGGAGTCGTGTGTCAGAGTTTGTTGGGCACTGAGTG
Organism: Chionoecetes opilio; assembly: GCA_016584305.1. NCBI lineage: Eukaryota > Metazoa > Arthropoda > Malacostraca > Decapoda > Majidae > Chionoecetes > Chionoecetes opilio. The sequence continues at coordinate 27,786 of JACEEZ010006596.1, forward strand.
GTGGCTTTTTGTTTGGTCACTGAGTGGTGGTTTTTTGTTGTGGTCACTGAGTGGTGGTTTGTGTTGTGGTCACTGAGTGGTGGTTTGTGTTGTGGTCACTGAGTGGTGGTTTGTGTTGTGGTCACTGAGTGGTGGTTTGTGTTGTGGTCACTGAGTGGTGGTTTGTGTTGTGGTCACTGAGTGGTGGTTTGTGTTGTGGTCACTGAGTGGTGGTTTGTTGTGGTCACTGAGTGGTGGTTTGTGGTGTGGTCACTGAGTGGGGGTTTTGTGTTGTGGTCACTGAGTGGTGGTTTGTGTTGTGGTCACTGAGTGGTGGTTTGTGTTGTGGTCACTGAGTGGTGGTTTGTGTTGTGGTCACTGAGTGGTGGTTTGTGTTGTGGTAAATTGCTTCTCCATAAAAGTCATCAAGTAATAAACAACATTTTGATATTCTGGCCTGTCCACAGTGACTCATTTATAGACTAACCCCTTGAGGCCCAGAGCGTAATTTCCATTGTAATTTGGGTGCCATTAGACGATTTTAGTGACTATAAGCAATATTTTATAGATATGACCTGTTTAGTATCCTTGTCCACTAACTCATTTGATATATAAAGCTACTTCTCGTAATTTTATGGCTGACAACAGACGATTTTGTATAGCCAAGGAAAGATCAGGGCGTGAAGGGGGTTAAGTAAACAACAAGATGTATATTCTGGCATGTCCATATATAGTTAACTCATTCATAGGCTAATCACAAAAACATGAAAGCCTTGACAATTATTGATACCTTTCAGACATTTTTGGCAACCCCGCCAAGCTGAAGAAGGGCGACACCATCACCCTTAATGGCAAGAAGAAGTCCAGCAAGAAGCAGCTCATCAAGAACGCCTGTAAAGTGCTATAGAGGCCTGGCGGGGAGAGGCAGCCACTGTACACACATAGGCCAGGGTGCCATGGTGACCCTCCTCCAGGCTGGTGTTGAGGGGCACGCGGGGCACAGGGTCAGGGTCAGGGTCAGGGCACTGTACCTTGGCCCTGCCTGCACTGCCTTGTTCCCAGCCACGGGGCTGAGGCCGGGCAGAGGCAGGTCTTGGCTACCTGAGAAGGGTCTTGGACACACTCTATGCATCGCCTCCAGGCATGGGAAAAGTGATGCTTGACAACACCCTCTGAAGGCTGCTATATAACCTGAGGCTCACCTCCTTTACACTCCTCTATCATAAGAAGACAACAGTGGGTATAGGATAATAATAATACTATGTTTGGGCTGTGCCGGGAACAGCACTCAGAGCTGGCCAGTACTCAAATACATTTGTGTATTTAGAATTGTATTCAAAAATACATTGGTTTTCACGTATTTAAATGCAGTATTTAAATACTTTAATGAGTGCTTCAATACTCATAATACAAAAATGTAAATAATGTTTTCACCGTTAATTTGGCCCTCAACCCGCCCCGCCCTCTGGCCACCCCGATGTCACCGTGACGTTGTGAGCACGCCGTGAGTCACACCTTCACTTGTGTGCCACTCTTGTGTGGCAAATTTTATTGTAATTAAAATGTATTTACAAATGTATTTAAATACAATTGATGTATTTAGTATTTAGTATTTAAATACATTCGTAAACGTATTTAGTATTTAGTATTTAGATACATTGGCTGTATTTATTGGGCAGCTGTGAGAACGCTGACCAGCAGCCTTGGAGGAGTCCTCGAGGAGCACACTGGCTGGCAATGCTACCCACTCAGTCATGATCAGTGATTTAATTCATGTATATAATTGCTTCATTGTTCAGTCTGTCGCTGGCCGTCAATGTTATTCAGTGAGGGCCATTGGTCATGTGAGTTAATGTATAATATTTATAATGGGTTGATTATTCAGTGTGTTGCCATATCTGTGTCATGACTTAGCACATGGTTGTTGGTGTTGTGGCAAAGTTGTAATCAAGAAGCTGTGGATAACGCGATGTGAATGTGGGCACAGCATTGGCCTGGACTCTGGTGTTATGGCTCTGTACAGCCAATACTTGCTTCACTACCCCCACAGCAACCCTCACACACACACACACACACACACACACACACACACACACACACACACACACACACACACACACACACACACACACACACACACACACACACACACACACACACACACACACACACACACACACACACACACACACACACACACACACACACACACACACACACACACACACACACACACACCCACACACACACACACACACACACACACACACACACACACACTATTATGCAACATGCTCCTCTACTACTAATAACCTTTAATCTGCCTTTAATAACAAGAAAGAAAAGTGACTGACATTAACGCCCATTAGGGAGCACAACAGTCCATTAACACCCATTAGGGAGCACAACATCCAACGCCATTAGACACACAGCCATAACACCATTAGGGAGCACAACAGTCCATTAACACCCATTAGGGAGCACAACAGTCCATTAACACCCATTAGGGAGCACAACAGTCCATTAACACCCATTAGGGAGCACAACAGTCCATTAACACCATTAGGGAGCACAACAGTCCATTAACACCCATTAGGGAGCACAACAGTCCATTAACACCCATTAGGGAGCACAACAGTCCATTAACACCCATTAGGGAGCACAACAGTCCATACACCCATCACAACAGTCCATAACACCCATTAGGGAGCACAACAGTCCATTAACACCCATTAGGGAGCACAACAGTCCATTAACACCCATTAGGGAGCACAACAGTCCATTAACACCCATTAGGGAGCACAACAGTCCATTAACACCCATTAGGGAGCACAACAGTCCATTAACACCCATTAGGGAGCACAACAGTCCATTAACACCCATTAGGGAGCACAACAGTCCATTAACACCCATTAGGGAGCACAACAGTCCATTAACACCCATTAGGGAGCACAACAGTCCATTAACACCCATTAGGGAGCACAACAGTCCATTAACACCCATTAGGGAGCACAACAGTCCATTAACGCCCATTAGGGAGCACAACAGTCCATTAACACCCATTAGGGAGCACAACAGTCCATTAACGCCCATTAGGGAGCACAACAGTCCATTAACGCCCATTAGGGAGCACAACAGTCCATTAACACCCATTAGGGAGCACAACAGTCCATTAACACCCATTAGGGAGCACAACAGTCCATTAACACCCATTAGGGAGCACAACAGTCCATTAACACCCATTAGGGAGCACAACAGTCCATTAACACCCATTAGGGAGCACAACAGTCCATTAACGCCCATTAGGGAGCACAACAGTCCATTAACGCCCATTAGGGAGCACAACAGTCCATTAACACCCATTAGGGAGCACAACAGTCCATTAACACCCATTAGGGAGCACAACAGTCCATTAACACCCATTAGGGAGCACAACAGTCCATTAACGCCCATTAGGGAGCACAACAGTCCATTAACACCCATTAGGGAGCACAACAGTCCATTAACACCCATTAGGGAGCACAACAGTCCATTAACACCCATTAGGGAGCACAACAGTCCATTAACACCCATTAGGGAGCACAACAGTCCATTAACACCCATTAGGGAGCACAACAGTCCATTAACACCCATTAGGGAACACAACAGTCCATTAACGCCCATTAGGGAGCACAACAGTCCATTAACGCCCATTAACCCATCACAACATTCCATCAACAGCCATGAGAATCACAACCTTGGCAGAGACAGTCCCCGCCATGTCAAGAGTTATAGTATTGTGTACTAGGAAGCGTTGCTGGCCCACCTCCCTCCCTTGGCTTCTTGGGAATACTTAGGAGAATAATTTTTGTCATGGATAACATTACTATATTGGATTCAGGGGACCAAGGAAGCAGCTCAGTGAAGGCTACTGTAGTCAGTGCAGTGTCCGTGAGCTCACTGAATGACTGAGTGGCTTGTAGATATATAAAAAGGTACTGTAGTAACATGTCATGATTTGTACTTGATTGAAATATGAGACTGATAGATGATTCAGGTTCTTGGTATGAGCATTGTGATCCATAAAGGACGGGTGAAATAATGCCAGCAGAACAGATCATTAGAAGCATTCATAACATAAGCTGGCTATAGTTTTGTGTGTGTTTTGGTGAGGCAAGGATGCAGTCTTTATGTAATGTCTTCTTTAATGTCTTCATGTGTGTGTGATGGAGGCTTGTCTGCTCTTGTCAAGGTGTAATGTTGTAACAAGATTCCGTCCTGTAAATCAGCACACATGATAAATATATATAACTGTGGCAAGAAAAACAATAGGGTGAAATAGGGTGGTGAATGATTGGCATGGACTCAGTCGTGGGGTGGTTAGTGGGGAGTCAATAGGGAGTTTTGAAAGGAGGCTGGACAGTGTTATGGATGGGGATGAAAGGTGGATGTAGGTAGTGTTGAGTCACAGGAACTACCACGTGTAGGTCTCCCAGCCTCTTGTAGCTTCCTTATGTTCTTGTGGTATGTTCTTATTTAAAGGCCTTATGGTACCTATGAGGATGTAACTTCAGCATCACTTAACATCGAATATTTTGTATAAGGATGAAGAACTTTTTTGTTTAGTGGCTTAGAAAGTTTGAGTGTCTGAAAGTTTACAGCAACTACAAAATATTTTGTGTAAGGATGAAGAAGTTGTTTTTAGCGTGGCTTTAAATGTCTAAAAGTAACTACAAATGTCTTTCACGTAGCATTGTGTATGAGTAACGGTGTAAAAGCCTTGAGGGGATGCGGAATGCCTGGAACCTGTAGCTTGTATGCAGAGGTCTTAACCCCTTGAGGCCCAGAGCGTTATTGCCATTGTAATCTGGGTACCATTAGATTATTTTTAGTGACTATAAGCAATATTTTATAGCTATGACCTGTTTAGTATCCTTGTCCACTAACTCATTTGGTATATTCAGTTACTTTATGTGATTTTGTGGCTCGACAACATACAATTTTTTTATAGCCAAGGAAAGATCTGGGCGTGAAGGGGTTAATGTCTGAATTCAGGCAGTGTTGTTTTGTCCTCACACTGAAATACATCGTCCTTGCTGCCGTCTGTTATTCTTACGTCATGAAGAGTTGTGACAGTACATTATGGTGTGTGTGTGTGTGTGTGTGTGTGTGTGTTTCCCTAGTAGTGTTTTCCAGGGCCTGAGCTACACTGGTGGGGTCCCGTCTCCGTAGCTACATTTATCCAGTCATTGTTATAACTGGTGCAGATTATGTGGCGCTATCACCTCCTCATTTAGGCCCTTGCAAACACTTGTACACTGCTATGAGGGAAGCTGTACTTCTTGATGGTGTTCAGGCATCTGCCTTTTGCTGGTTGTTTTGTATGTCCTCTTGTGTAGCGACCTTCTCTGTGTTTCCGAGTCAGTAGTCTCTCATGGTCTGTCTGTGTGTGTGTGTGTGTGTGTGTGTGTGTGTGTGTGTGTGTGTGTGTTTCCGAGTCAGTAGTCTCTCATGGTCTGTTTCTTCCATCTTTGTTATCAGCTTAAACATTATTATCAAGTCTCCCCTTTCTCTTCTCTGCTCGAGTGTTGGTAACTTTATTTCCTTCAACCTTTCCTCATAAGAAAGTTCTTCTAGCTCTGCTACCATCTTTGTTGCCATTCTCTGTAGCCTCTAAAACTTTTTCACATGCTTCTTTTTATAAGGGTACCCTCCAATGGCCGCATAGGCCATTTGTGGTGGCATCATTGTAGTAATTATCTTTCTCATCATATTTGTGTCCATGTCATGAAATGCCACTCTAGTATTCTCTAACACCCTGTAGGTAGCTCCAAATATTTTATATGTATGTTTTTCTGGTTGTAGTGTGTGTGTGTGGCTGTGTGTGTGTGTGTGTGTGTGTGTGTGTGTGTGTGGCTGTGTGTGTGTGTGTGTGTGTGGCTGTGTGTGTTTGTGGCTGTGTGTGTGTGGGTGTGTGTGTGTGTGGGTGTTTGTGTGGCTGTGTGTGTGTGTGTGTGTGTGGCTGTGTGTGTGTGTGTGTGTGTGTGTGGCTGTGTGTGTGTGTGTGGCTGTGTGTGTGGCTGTGTGTGTGTGTGTGTGTGGCTGTGTGTGTGTGTATACCATGACTGTGCTGATGGTCTGATTTTAAGAGAGGAGTGGGACCTTTCTGTGGATCTGTTTGTTGTACAAGTTACGCACACTGACTTATAATATTTTTTCCGATGATGCAATCCTACACGCCCGCTGTTAGCACCTCAGTAAGCACTATCAGTACTAGCGATACAGTGGCGTCAGAACACCAATACAATACCTATGTACCTGTGTATAGGACCAAGGCACCTCACCTCTATCTAGAAGGCTGTCAGGCAATGGTAAAGAGCTATGAGTAAGTGAGCATGAACCAATGTCTGCCTTTCTTATGATGGTTTGTGTTGCAGTAATGTTATGTGTCATTCCTGGCGTGTCTTCAGACTTAAACACTTGAGGCCCAAAACGTAATTGCCATTGTAATTTGGGTACCATTAGACGATTTTTAGTGACTATAAGCAATATTGTATAGCTATGACCTGTTTAGTATCCTTGTCCACTAACTTATTTGATATATGCAGTTACTTTTCATGATTTTAAGACTGACAACACACGATTTTATATAGCCAAGGAAAGATCTGGGCGTGAAGGGGTTAAATATGATCACTCTACACCTGCATCTGACTGCCATTCATATTCCCACCTCTGCTTCCATCACTATCCCTATGAGAACCACCAATGGACGAACTCAGGGGCCTGGTGTTGTGGTCACTGGTGGGGGCACCGTCAGCCACGTGCTGTCTTGTGAGCACTGTGTGGGAGGTCTGGGTGGCGTATTGTTGTCCTTTGAGGGTCGCTGTATGCGCCATGCAGGCACAACACTGTATTGTAAAAGGCTCTGCAGATATAAGACTATTTATCAATCCTTGTTTATTGAAAGTTTAGCTGAAAACCATTCCGTGGAAAATTTATAACGTTACTTTTAACATTAAAAGTGTGTGGGACAAATGATACCGTGTCCCCCCCACTCCAAAATGTGGGGGGGGCCATGTCCCCCCGTCCCCCACCCTCACGAGGCCATGGGTGAACTCCCTAATCATAGTGGGCAATCAATACTGCCTCTCATCACAGACTCCTTAACCCCTGGAGGCCCAGAACGTAATTTACATGGTAATTTGGGTACCATTCGACGATTTCTAGTGACTTTAAGCAATATTTTATAGCTATGACCTGTTTAGTATCCTTGTCCACTAACTCATTTGGTATATTCAGTTACTTTTCGTAATTTTATGGCTCGACAACAATCAATTTTTTTCTAGTCAAGGAAAGATCTGGGCGTGAAGGGGCTAATCATATAGTGGACAATCACTACTCCACCACATTACATGCATACTCTAGCCATAGTGGACACTATAGTACAGTGAAGGAAGATACAAACTGATAACATTGTACCGTAGATAACACTATAGTCGCCAGTCACTCGCCACTGCACTAATGTCGCCAGGCACAATATATTACGAAATCTAGCATCACTACAGCCTTGTATGTGCCACTGAAGAGACATGCACAGTAGTTTATATGATGTACATCACACTACATGTCTTCAGTGGCACATCAAAGTCTGTAGTGATGCTAAAATTAGTCATATATTGTGCCTGGCGACATTAGTGCAGTGGCAAGTGACTGGCGACTATAGTGTTGTCTAGGGTAGTGTGCCATAGTTTAAAGAATCTCAAAATTGCCACTGCCTGATCATGTTGCAAATATTTGATCTTTTTTTAGCTTTTTTATAAGACCTATAAAATAAGTCTTGTAGTGGAAGGTAATATTAATGTGTGTGAAGCAGAATCCTTCCTTCGTGCCTAATAGAACAATGGAAAAGTTATCAATCGTCCCTTATACAACCCTACATCCCAACTCTTACCTACAACCCTTCTACAACCATTATATTCATCTTTCTTTCTACAGCCCTATACATAACCCTTATACAACCCTACATACCACCTACAACTCATCCCTACAACCTTTCTACAGCCCTATACATACAACCCTTCTACAACCATTATACAACCCTACATACCACCTACAACTCATCCCTACAACCTTTCTACAGCCCTATACATACAACCCTTCTACAACCCTTATACAACCCTACATACCACCTACAACTCATCCCTACAACCCTTCTACAACCTTTCTACAGCCCTATACATACAACCCTTCTACAACCCTTATACAACCCTACATACCACCTACAACTCATCCCTACAACCCTTCTACAACCTTTCTACAGCCCTATACATACAACCCTTCTACAACCCTTATACAACCCTACATACCACCTACAACTCATCCCTACAACCCTTCTACAACCTTTCTACAGCCCTATACATACAACCCTTCTACAACCCTTATACAACCCTACATACCACCTACAACTCATCCCTACAACCCTTCTACAACCTTTCTACAGCCCTATACATACAACCCTTCTACAACCCTTATACAACCCTACATACCACCTACAACTCATCCCTACAACCCTTCTACAACCTTTCTACAGCCCTATACATACAACCCTTCTACAACCCTACATACCACCTACAACCCTTCTACAACCTTTCTACAGCCCTATACATACAACCCTTCTACAACCCTTATACAACCCTACATACCACCTACAACTCATCCCTACAACCCTTCTACAACCTTTCTACAGCCCTATACATACAACCCTTCTACAACCATTATATTCATCATCCTTTCTACAGCCCTATACATACAACCCTACATACCACCTACAACTCATCCCTACAACCCTTCTACAACCTTTCTACAGCCCTATACATACAACCCTTTTACAACCCGTCTACAACCTTTCTACAGCCCTATACATACAACCCTTCTACAACCCTACATACCACCTACAACTCATCCCTACAACCCTTCTACAACCTTTCTACAGCCCTATACATACAACCCTTCTACAACCTACACCCCAACTCCTACGACCATTATATTCTCCTACCATTACTACTACTACCATTCCTATAACCATTAGTATATCCTCCCGAGTGGGTTGAACTGAATGCTGTATCTGTATATATTGTATGTTCTGTATATTATTCATCACTATCACTATTAATGTTTCAATAAAATATGTATCAAATCATGAATTGGAGTTTTAAAAGGAGGCTGGACAGTGTTCTGGATGTAGTAGTAGTAGTAGTGGGTGTAGAAGTCAATAGGGAGCTTTAAAAGGAGGCTGGACAGTGTCATGGATGTAGTAGTAGTAGTAGTGGATGTAGAAGTCAATAGGGAGCTTTAAAAGGAGGCTGGACAGTGTTATGGATGTAGTAATAGTAGTAGTGGATGTAGAAGTCAATAGGGAGCTTTAAAAGGAGGCTGGACAGTGTTATGGATGTAGTAATAGTAGTAGTGGATGTAGAAGTCAATAGGGAGCTTTAAAAGGAGGCTGGACAGTGTTATGGATGTAGTAGTAGTAGTAGTGGATGTAGAAGTCAATAGGGAGCTTTAAAAGGAGGCTGGACAGTGTTATGGATGTAGTAATAGTAGTAGTGGATGTAGAAGTCAATAGGGAGCTTTAAAAGGAGGCTGGACAGTGTTATGGATGTAGTAATAGTAGTAGTGGATGTAGAAGTCAATAGGGAGCTTTAAAAGGAGGCTGGACAGTGTTATGGATGTAGTAATAGTAGTAGTGGATGTAGAAGTCAATAGGGAGCTTTAAAAGGAGGCTGGACAGTGTTATGGATGTAGTAATAGTAGTAGTGGATGTAGAAGTCAATAGGGAGCTTTAAAAGGAGGCTGGACAGTGTTATGGATGTAGTAATAGTAGTAGTGGATGTAGAAGTCAATAGGGAGTTTTAAAAGGAGGCTGGACAGTGTTATGGATGTAGTAATAGTAGTAGTGGATGTAGAAGTCAATAGGGAGCTTTAAAAGGAGGCTGGACAGTGTTATGGATGTAGTAGTAGTAGTAGTGGATGTAGAAGTCAATAGGGAGCTTTAAAAGGAGGCTGGACAGTGTTATGGATGTAGTAATAGTAGTAGTGGATGTAGAAGTCAATAGGGAGCTTTAAAAGGAGGCTGGACAGTGTTATGGATGTAGTAATAGTAGTAGTGGATGTAGAAGTCAATAGGGAGCTTTAAAAGGAGGCTGGACAGTGTTATGGATGTAGTAATAGTAGTAGTGGATGTAGAAGTCAATAGGGAGTTTTAAAAGGAGGCTGGACCCGTGTTATGGATGTAGTAATAGTAGTAGTGGATGTAGAAGTCAATAGGGAGCTTTAAAAGGAGGCTGGACAGTGTTATGGATGTAGTAATAGTAGTAGTGGATGTAGAAGTCAATAGGGAGTTTTAAAAGGAGGCTGGACAGTGTTATGGATGTAGTAATAGTAGTAGTGGATGTAGAAGTCAATAGGGAGCTTTAAAAGGAGCTGGACAGTGTTATGGATGTAGTAATAGTAGTAGTGGATGTAGAAGTCAATAGGGAGCTTTAAAAGGAGGCTGGACAGTGTTATGGATGTAGTAATAGTAGTAGTGGATGTAGAAGTCAATAGGGAGCTTTAAAAGGAGGCTGGACAGTGTTATGGATGTAGTAATAGTAGTAGTGGATGTAGAAGTCAATAGGGAGCTTTAAAAGGAGGCTGGACAGTGTTATGGATGTAGTAATAGTAGTAGTGGATGTAGAAGTCAATAGGGAGCTTTAAAAGGAGGCTGGACAGTGTTATGGATGTAGTAATAGTAGTAGTGGATGTAGAAGTCAATAGGGAGCTTTAAAAGGAGGCTGGACAGTGTTATGGATGTAGTAATAGTAGTAGTGGATGTAGAAGTCAATAGGGAGCTTTAAAAGGAGGCTGGACAGTGTTATGGATGTAGTAATAGTAGTAGTGGATGTAGAAGTCAATAGGGAGCTTTAAAAGGAGGCTGGACAGTGTTATGGATGTAGTAATAGTAGTAGTGGATGTAGAAGTCAATAGGGAGCTTTAAAAGGAGGCTGGACAGTGTTATGGATGTAGTAATAGTAGTAGTGGATGTAGAAGTCAATAGGGAGCTTTAAAAGGAGGCTGGACAGTGTTATGGATGTAGTAATAGTAGTAGTGGATGTAGAAGTCAATAGGGAGCTTTAAAAGGAGGCTGGACAGTGTTATGGATGTAGTAATAGTAGTAGTGGATGTAGAAGTCAATAGGGAGCTTTAAAAGGAGGCTGGACAGTGTTATGGATGTAGTAATAGTAGTAGTGGATGTAGAAGTCAATAGGGAGCTTTAAAAGGAGGCTGGACAGTGTTATGGATGTAGTAATAGTAGTAGTGGATGTAGAAGTCAATAGGGAGCTTTAAAAGGAGGCTGGACAGTGTTATGGATGTAGTAATAGTAGTAGTGGATGTAGAAGTCAATAGGGAGCTTTAAAAGGAGGCTGGACAGTGTTATGGATGTAGTAATAGTAGTAGTGGATGTAGAAGTCAATAGGGAGCTTTAAAAGGAGGCTGGACAGTGTTATGGATGTAGTAATAGTAGTAGTGGATGTAGAAGTCAATAGGGAGCTTTAAAAGGAGGCTGGACAGTGTTATGGATGTAGTAATAGTAGTAGTGGATGTAGAAGTCAATAGGGAGCTTTAAAAGGAGGCTGGACAGTGTTATGGATGTAGTAATAGTAGTAGTGGATGTAGAAGTCAATAGGGAGCTTTAAAAGGAGGCTGGACAGTGTTATGGATGTAGTAATAGTAGTAGTGGATGTAGAAGTCAATAGGGAGCTTTAAAAGGAGGCTGGACAGTGTTATGGATGTAGTAATAGTAGTAGTGGATGTAGAAGTCAATAGGGAGCTTTAAAAGGAGGCTGGACAGTGTTATGGATGTAGTAATAGTAGTAGTGGATGTAGAAGTCAATAGGGAGCTTTAAAAGGAGGCTGGACAGTGTTATGGATGTAGTAATAGTAGTAGTGGATGTAGAAGTCAATAGGGAGCTTTAAAAGGAGGCTGGACAGTGTTATGGATGTAGTAATAGTAGTAGTGGATGTAGAAGTCAATAGGGAGCTTTAAAAGGAGGCTGGACAGTGTTATGGATGTAGTAATAGTAGTAGTGGATGTAGAAGTCAATAGGGAGCTTTAAAAGGAGGCTGGACAGTGTTATGGATGTAGTAATAGTAGTAGTAGTAGTAGAAGTCAATAGGGAGTTTTAAAAGGAGGCTGGACAGTGTTATGGATGTAGTAA
>JACEEZ010006596.1:45000-47500 GCA_016584305.1 Chionoecetes opilio
ATAGGCACCGGGAACTCTCGTCGACAGAAATTCTCGCCTTTTAATACCCTTTAAATTAAAACTAAAAAAATGGGCCCCTGGAACTCCGTCGACAAAATTCTCCCCAAAATACTTTAACCATAAAAAAAGGGCCCCTGGAACTTCGTGGGACAGAAATTCTCCCGTAATACATTTTAAAACCTACAAAATAGGCCCTGGAACTCTCGTCGCAAATTCTCGCGAAATACTTTAACACAAAAAAAAAGGCCCCGGGAACTCTCGCGACAAAAAATTCTCGCGAAATCATCTTAACCATAAAAAATAGGCCCCGGAACTCTCGTCGACAGAAATTCCCCCGTAATACTCTTAACACTAAAAAATAGGCCCGGAATCTCGCGACAAAAATTCTCCCCCGTAATACACTTAAAACATACAAAATAGGCACGGAATCTCGTCGACAGAAATTCCCCCGTAATACATCTTAAACTAAAAAATAGGCCCCTGGAACTCTTCGACAAAAATTCTCCCCGAAATACATCTTAAACAAAAAAATAGGCACCTGGAACTCTCGTCGCCAAAAATTCTCGCGAAATACATTTAACAAAAAAATGGGCCCCCTGGAACTCTCGTCGACGAAATTCTCCCCAAAAAATACATCTTAAAATACAAAAGGCACCGGAAAACTTCGGACAGAAATTCTCCCAAAATACATTTTAAACACATACAAAATAGGCACCTGGAACTCTCGTCGACAGAAATTCTCGCGCCGTAACGAGTCTTTACTTTTCGTGCGGCGAGTTTCCAATTTTTCATATCGCGGTTCATTTTCGGCGTCTTTTCTATTCCGGGTATATTCTTTTAGCTAATAAAGTCATAAATATCTGGATTGCAATGTTTTGGGATATGAAAATACTATTTTAGGAAAGGGCAACTTTTTTTATGGGATTCTGTCCTTTTTTATTGTAAAAAACTGTTTAAAAAAGCCCAGACCTGCCCTGAGGGTAAGAATGGAGTGGCAGTATTGATGTTTTTCTACCACTGTTTTATTCAGCTTGGAAAAACAGAGGTATGTTTCTAACGTGGAGGCTCCCGGCCCCTGAAACCTTTCTACCCTAAAACCTCTGTAGAGTTAAATTTGTAACGGTTTCAGTGTAAAAATATTAAAATATATAGGGGATTTTCCGTACCTGGACATTGTTCACAGCACAAAAAAATTTTTATTGTCTTTTATCCTTTTGGGTTTCAGTGCTATGAAGGCAAATTTTATATTATATACATATACTATTTTATTTATTATATTTGGATTTAATGTGTCAACATTAGGATAGGGAACACATTTTAAAATAAAAACAAAAATGGTCGGGGTGGACATGTTGGGGGAAGGGGTTTTTAAGTTTTAAAAAGAAAAAGTGCGGAAGTTATTCTAAAGTTTTATCTGGCTCTAGTCAGGCCTCACCTAGACTATGCAGTTCATTTTTGGTCTCCATATTACGGGATGGAATACCCTTGTTAAAAAGTGCAGAAAAGGATGCCCAAAAAATGATACAAGGGAGCGTAACTTTATTTTTGTAAAGAGATTAAAGTTATTAAAATTACCTCACTCGAGAGACGCAAAAAAGGGGGGCGATCTGTAGAATTTTTTTAGGGGAAAAAGGGATTTAATAAAGGAGAGGTAGGAAAAGTTCTTACGGCTTTTAACCAGGGTAGAACAAAAGTCACGGTTTCAGCTGGAAAAGCGAGATTTAAAAAGGAAATAGGAAAAACTGGTTCACAAATAGGGTGGTAAATGAATGGCTGGTCTCAGTAGCAGGTAGTTAGTGCTGATCTTGGGGATTTTAAAGGGGAGTGGAAGGTTCTGGATGGGGGATGAAAGGTGGTGAGGAGTGTTGGGTAAAGGGAATCCCACTGTAGGCCTCGCGGCCTCTTGTAGTCTTTCTTATGTTCTTATGTTTAGCGTGTTTTGAATAAGTTGGTCTGGTTGCAACGAGAATACTGTAAATATAAAAAAGTGCCTATATAGTCCCTTATAGTGTCTTGTAGCAATTGAAATAAACAATAGGACTTTCATATTACAAGTGCATAAAGAACGACCGATGTGGCAGAGTGGAACATTGTGGACGGAAAAATTAGTGTAACATATACAATGTCGGCGCGAATCTATAAGTGATACATATATTACATTGACGCCTTATTTTTAAATTTAACCGTATTCTATTGTGGTAAATAATACATTTGACTCTTATACAAGCAGTAGTAATGCAATTCCCATATAATGATAAATGAGACTACAATACTCACACTCCTACTTTACGAACACTTTTGGGCGCTGAAAATAAGTTATTGACATTACAGTACTACTTGCGTGGAGTCTGACCTTTTTCCTGCCTCCCTGACTGTCTTCTGTGTCTGGTCTTTAGTAGGGTCTTCTATTCATCTATCAGTTCTTCTTCTCTTTCCTATTACTACTATAGTTTTACTACTACTCCATACTACTACTACTACTACTACTACTACTACTACT
>JACEEZ010006596.1:52500-97184 GCA_016584305.1 Chionoecetes opilio
ACACACTACAGTCATGCACAGACTCATGTATGTATATTATGTTAGGATATTATTTTTTCTTGTATGCCTTGGGATGAAAAAATAAATAATTATTAATATTATTTACTTGACAGGAACTACCTCGTGTAGGTCTGGCGGCCTCTTGTAGCTTCCTTATGTTCTTATGTTCTTATGCAGATCCGTTTCTTACTCTATGGTAACCTCTCTCTCTCTCTCTACCCGCCAGGGTGGCGCGGTTGGTAGAATCACGGACTGGTGTTGCAGAGTCCTTGCATTCGGTCAGCGGTTGGAGTCCACCAAATTCGTCCTGGCATGGTGGCGCTTTGTATAGTCAATAACTTTGTAGTTGGTACTTGCAAAGTGTCTAGATAGGATCAAAGTATCTTATCTTCTCTCTCTCTCTCCATTCTGCCATTAACACCTCACTCTCTCTCCTCAGGCACTACCACTCTCCTTGCTTCCATCAACACATACAGATCAGTTTTTAGAATTTTCACTTGTCTCTTCACAGGCCCCTTGGATCAGCTTTTTCTAGCCCACTTACGTATTGTCCTCATTCAAACACTGCTGAATCTATCTAAGGCCCGTACCGAGTCACGATGAAGGTCCAGCGACGAACAAGGAATGACCGAGGAAGGGTACCATAAAAGGGATATTTTTCGTAAGGAGCAGCGACGACCGTTGGGGCCAAGACACGGCGGTGCTGCGTCTTGGCCCGTCGTCGCTGCTCCTCCTTACGAAAAATATCTCTTTTATGATACCCTTCCTCGGTCATTCATTGTTCGTCGCTGGACCTTCATCGTGACTCTCGGTACGGGCCTACTCCTCTTCATGGTTTGCCTTACGTAATCCACTGTAACTTTTGATCCTTTGTTATTGCCTCAAGAGTGTGGCCATGACAGAATAGATCTTTCCTGCACCTTAGTTATTGCCTCAAGAGAGTGGCCATGACAGAATAGATCTTTCCTGCACCTTAGTTATTGCCTCAAGAGAGTGGCCATGACAGAATAGATCTTTCCTGCACCTTAGTTATTGCCTCAAGAGAGTGGCCATGACAGAATAGATCTTTCCTGCACCTTAGTTATTGCCTCAAGAGAGTGGCCATGACAGAATAGATCTTTCCTGCACCTTAGTTATTGCCTCAAGAGAGTGGCCATGACAGAATAGATCTTTCCTGCACCTTAGTTATTGCCTCAAGAGAGTGGCCAGGACAGAATAGATCTTTCCTGCACCTTAGTTATTGCCTCAAGAGAGTGGCCATGACAGAATAGATCTTTCCTGCACCTTAGTTATTGCCTCAAGAGAGTGGCCATGACAGAATAGATCTTTCCTGCACCTTAGTTATTGCCTCAAGAGAGTGGCCATGACAGAATAGATCTTTCCTGCACCTTAGTTATTGCCTCAAGAGAGTGGCCATGACAGAATAGATCTTTCCTGCACCTTAGTTATTGCCTCAAGAGAGTGGCCATGACAGAATAGATCTTTCCTGCACCTTAGTTATTGCCTCAAGAGAGTGGCCATGACAGAATAGATCTTTCCTGCACCTTAGTTATTGCCTCAAGAGAGTGGCCATGACAGAATAGATCTTTCCTGCACCTTAGTTATTGCCTCAAGAGAGTGGCCATGACAGAATAGATCTTTCCTGCACCTTAGTTATTGCCTCAAGAGAGTGGCCATGACAGAATAGATCTTTCCTGCACCTTAGTTATTGCCTCAAGAGAGTGGCCATGACAGAATAGATCTTTCCTGCACCTTAGTTATTGCCTCAAGAGAGTGGCCATGACAGAATAGATCTTTCCTGCACCTTAGTTATTGCCTCAAGAGAGTGGCCATGACAGAATAGATCTTTCCTGCACCTTAGTTATTGCCTCAAGAGAGTGGCCATGACAGAATAGATCTTTCCTGCACCTTAGTTATTGCCTCAAGAGAGTGGCCATGACAGAATAGATCTTTCCTGCACCTTAGTTATTGCCTCAAGAGAGTGGCCATGACAGAATAGATCTTTCCTGCACCTTAGTTATTGCCTCAAGAGAGTGGCCATGACAGAATAGATCTTTCCTGCACCTTAGTTATTGCCTCAAGAGAGTGGCCAGGACAGAATAGATCTTTCCTGCACCTTAGTTATTGCCTCAAGAGAGTGGCCAGGACAGAATAGATCTTTCCTGCACCTTAGTTATTGCCTCAAGAGAGTGGCCAGGACAGAATAGATCTTTCCTGCACCTTAGTTATTGCCTCAAGAGAGTGGCCATGACAGAATAGATCTTTCCTGCACCTTAGTTATTGCCTCAAGAGAGTGGCCAGGACAGAATAGATCTTTCCTGCACCTTAGTTATTGCCTCAAGAGAGTGGCCAGGACAGAATAGATCTTTCCTGCACCTTAGTTATTGCCTCAAGAGAGTGGCCATGACAGAATAGATCTTTCCTGCACCTTAGTTATTGCCTCAAGAGAGTGGCCAGGACAGAATAGATCTTTCCTGCACCTTAGTTATTGCCTCAAGAGAGTGACCAGGACAGAATAGATCTTTCCTGCACCTTAGTTATTGCCTCAAGAGAGTGGCCATGACAGAATAGATCTTTCCTGCACCTTAGTTATTGCCTCAAGAGAGTGGCCATGACAGAATAGATCTTTCCTGCACCTTAGTTATTGCCTCAAGAGAGTGGCCATGACAGAATAGATCTTTCCTGCACCTTAGTTATTGCCTCAAGAGAGTGGCCATGACAGAATAGATCTTTCCTGCACCTTAGTTATTGCCTCAAGAGAGTGGCCATGACAGAATAGATCTTTCCTGCACCTTAGTTATTGCCTCAAGAGAGTGGCCATGACAGAATAGATCTTTCCTGCACCTTAGTTATTGCCTCAAGAGAGTGGCCATGACAGAATAGATCTTTCCTGCACCTTAGTTATTGCCTCAAGAGAGTGGCCATGACAGAATAGATCTTTCCTGCACTTTAGTTATTGCCTCAAGAGAGTGGCCATGACAGAATAGATCTTTCCTGCACCTTAGTTATTGCCTCAAGAGAGTGGCCATGACAGAATAGATCTTTCCTGCACCTTAGTTATTGCCTCAAGAGAGTGGCCATGACAGAATAGATCTTTCCTGCACCTTAGTTATTGCCTCAAGAGAGTGGCCATGACAGAATAGATCTTTCCTGCACCTTAGTTATTGCCTCAAGAGAGTGGCCATGACAGAATAGATCTTTCCTGCACCTTAGTTATTGCCTCAAGAGAGTGGCCATGACAGAATAGATCTTTCCTGCACCTTAGTTATTGCCTCAAGAGAGTGGCCATGACAGAATAGATCTTTCCTGCACCTTAGTTATTTCCACAACACTTCACTCCCTCCACACACTACCACTACCATCATCGTCGTCATCAAGACAACTATTTTTTTAAAGTACGTATATATTTCATTTCTTTGGGAATCAATAGAAAAGTAATTATCATGATAGTCTTTTTATTGAGGAAAGAAATATACAAATTTTATTTGTCTTTTCAGATGTGAATACTACGGGCACATTTGTATTGCAAATTGAGTCTCTTAACAACTTTAAAAAAAAGTTGTGAATAGCCTTATGCAACATTCCTATACAAATTTGAGCATACTATATAGAGCGGCTGTGGTATTCCCTGACTGTGGTATATAAACATCCCGTGGGCCTCTGTGATGTGAGTGTAATATCTCTCTCTCTCTCTCTCTGGGCTGCTATCATCAGCGTGCCCTTGGTGTGGGGAGGCAAGCAGTGTTGATGAGGGGCCCGGCAGTAGTGGTGAGGCGGCAGGAGTGGTGAGGCAGCAGGGAAGACGGGAGTGTTGTGCCGTGGCCTCCGTCCGTAGATCCAGCGGGCAGCCTCCACTCCACACCCAAGGCACTCCTGCTGCTGGTGCTGGTGTAGATGGACGGTGGGTTGCCTCGGCCACGGCACCAACGCCATCATGAAACACCTGGGGAAAAATAGATCTATGTAAGTTATCTGAATGAGGACTTTTTATGTAAGTGACCTGAATGAGGAAATGTAGTGATGACTTGAGAGCAGGAAGACGTCAAGATAGCAATACCAGTGATGTGCTGTGTGCCTTGTAGGGAAAGATGTCACCTGGTCTGGACAGGATGACATCACAAACACTTCACCCATTCAGATCAGATTAATCTTTAAAAGTTCGTGGCTTAGTCTCAACATTTAGTATTAAAATTATCAAAATCTAATAAAAAAGGATTAGTTTCAAAATGACGCAAATTTGAAATCTCTACCGTAGATAACACTAATGTGGCCAGGCGTCGTGCCTTTATTAGGAGTGTTAGCATCACTACAGCCTTGTATGTGCCACTGAAGAGACATGCACAGTAGTTTATATGATGTACCTGTCTACAGTGGCACATACAAGGCTGTAGTGATGCTATAACATGTAATATATGGCCTGGCGACTATAGTGTTGTTGACGGTAGTATTAAAAAGTTATCAAAATCTAATAAAAAAAGGATTATTTTAGTTTCAAAATTACAAAAATTTGCCATCTCTAATATTTGTAGTGCAGGTGAGTGCCAGAAGGGCCTGGGACTATTGCAATAATCAGAACTACAGACAATTTAAATCTAAGTGTAGGTATTAACTGAAGTAAAATCCTTTGGCTCCTACGAATAATAGAAGTCTGTCAATGAATTATTGGGATGAAATACTGGAGCCTGAGCAATAACATTTTTTAAATATACAAAAGTTATGTTTTAAGTCTATTTTGTTTATTAGGGTCAAAATGCAGTCAGGAAGCCACGCCCCCTGCCTGCCCTTCTATGCTACGGGGCAGCTGATTGGTGCATTCCTGGTACCATCACCACCCATCACAATATCTTCACTACTTAACAGCGGCGTGACCACTGCACAGAGCAATCTTCACTACAAAGGGTGACAAAATCAAAACGCCCTCTGTAGTGAAGATTGCTCTGTGCAGTGGTCACGCCGCTGTTAAGTAGTGAAGATATTGTGATGGGTGGTGATGATACGAGGAATGCACCAATCAGCTGCCCCCTAGCATAGAAGGGCAGGCAGGGGGCGTGGCTTCCTGACTGCATTTTGACCCTAATACAAAAATTATACAAAAGTAACAAGTAGAAATAGGAATACATCAAGATAGCAATACAAGTGACGTGCCATGCGCCTTGTAGAGAAAGATGTCACCTGGTCTGGACGGGATGACTATTATATATGTACATGTTATTTGACACAATAAAAAGGTGCATGGAGTGAGTGTGTCAATAGTTCCTGTGTGTGGTGAGTGGCGAGGGAACTAGGGGCTGTGTGTGTGTGTGTGTGTGTGTGTGTGTGTGTGTGTGTGTGTGTGTGTGTGTGTGTGGTGAGTGGCGAGGGAACTAGGGGCTGTGTGTGTGTGTGTGTGTGTGTGTGTGTGGTGAGTGGCGAGGGAACTAGGGGCTGTGTGTGTGTGTGTGTGTGTGTGTGTGTGTGTGTGTGTGTGTGTGTGGTGAGTGACGAGGGAACTAGGGGCTGTGTGTGTGTGTGTGTGTGTGTGTGGTGAGTGGCGAGGGAACTAGGGGCTGTGTGTGTGTGTGTGTGTGTGTGTGTGTGTGTGTTGTGTGTGTGTGGTGAGTGACGAGGGAACTAGGGGCTGTGTGTGTGTGTGTGTGTGTGTGTGTGTGTGGTGAGTGGCGAGGGAACTAGGGGCTGTGTGTGTGTGTGTGTGTGTGTGTGTGTGTGTGTGTGTGTGTGTGTGTGTGTGTGTGTGTGTGTGTGTGTGTGGTGAGTGGCGAGGGAACTAGGGGCTGTGTGTGTGTGTGTGTGTGTGTGTGTGTGTGTGGTGAGTGGCGAGGGAACTAGGGGCTGTGTGTGTGTGTGTGTGTGTGGTGAGTGGCGAGGGAACTAGGGGCTGTGTGTGTGTGTGTGTGTGTGTGTGTGTGGTGAGTGGCGAGGGAACTAGGGGCTGTGTGTGTGTGTGTGTGTGTGTGTGTGGTGAGTGGCGAGGGAACTAGGGGCTGTGTGTGTGTGTGTGTGTGTGTGTGTGTGTGTGTGTGTGTGTGTGGTGAGTGGCGAGGGAACTAGGGGCTGTGTGTGTGTGTGTGTGTGTGTGTGGTGAGTGGCGAGGGAACTAGGGGCTGTGTGTGTGTGTGTGTGTGTGTGTGTGGTGAGTGGCGAGGGAACTAGGGGCTGTGTGTGTGTGTGTGTGTGTGTGTGGTGAGTGGCGAGGGAACTAGGGGCTGTGTGTGTGTGTGTGTGTGTGTGTGTGGTGAGTGGCGAGGGAACTAGGGGCTGTGTGTGTGTGTGTGTGTGTGTGTGTGTGTGTGTGGTGAGTGGCGAGGGAACTAGGGGCTGCTGTGTGTGTGTGTGTGTGTACAGGGACGCACGGCTAACTACAGACAGTAAACCCTCGCTTTAACTAACCAATTGTTCAAAATTCATGATATAACTAACGAAAAATGAACGTAATTCCTGATGTGTAGACCTGTAGACAGCTGTACAAACGTGTGATGGTGGCGACACGGGCTGGGAAGCGAGCACTTTATTCCTGACTAGTTTGGCCTTGACTAATGACTCATTTCCATGGCTATGAAGAAGCCAGTCGAGGGAAAACTAGTGGGGAATCAAGTGCTGCGCCCTTCCCAGCCCGTGTCTCCTCCATCACCTGTTTGTACACCGGTCTACAGGTCTACACAAATAATATAATCAAAGAGGCAATAATGCTCTTAAATCTGACTCTTGAGTCAATATTTTGAGTTATTTTCTCTCTGCAGATTTATCAAGAGTGGCAGAAAGGCCGACCATTGCAATAATACTCTAAAAATGAGTCTTATTCATATCTATAATAATATAAGCGAAAGTGTGTCTGTCTGTCTGTCTGTGTGTGTGTGTGTGTGTGTGGTATAGGTTCCGCCCCCCGTGGCGCAATCACCTCATATGGCACATTTTTGGAACCGGGTTGACCAGGGGAAGGTCATAAGCCCACTTATGAGATGATTCGATCACTTTTTTTTTTTTTTTTTTTTTTTAGCAGCCTATTAGCGATAATTGTGAAAAAAAAAGTGGGTTGCGAGAATTGAGGAAACCTTGATGTAGGGTGATGGGTGATGGGTGAGTGAATGGGTGGTGTGATGGGTAATGGGTGTGGGGTGATGGGTGAGTGAATGGGTGGGGGTGATGGGTGATGGGTGAGGGAATAGGTGGGGGGTAATGGTAATGGTAAATATAAGCGAAAGTGTGTCTGTCTGTCTGTCTGTGTGTGTGTGTGTATGTGTGTGTGTCTGGTATAGGTTCCGCCCCCCGTGGCGCAATCACCTCATATGGCATATTTTTGGAACCGGGTTGACCAGGGGAAGGTTTTAAGCCCAATTATGAGATGATCCGATAACTTTTTTTTTTTTTTTTTTTTAGCCTATTAGCGATAATCGTGAAAAAAAAAGTGGGTTGCGAGAATTGAGGAAACCTTGATGTAGGGTGATGGGTAATGGTGAGTGAATGGGTGGGGTGATGGTAATGGGTGTGGGGTGATGGGTGAGTGAATGGGTGGGGGTGATGGGTTGGGGGTGATGGGTGATGGGTGAGGGAATAGGTGGGGGTGATGGTAATGGTAAATATAAGCGAAAGTGTGTCTGTCTCTCTGTCTGTCTGTGTGTGTGTGTGTGTGTGTGTGTGTGTGTGTGTGTGTGTGTGTGTGTGTGGTGTGTGTGTGTGTCTGGTATAGGTTCCCCCCCCCGTGGCGCAATCACCTCAAATGGCACATTTTTGGAACCGGGTTGACGAGGGGAAGGTTTTAAGCCCAATTATGAGATGATCGATCACTTTTTTTTTTTTTTTTTTTTTTTAGCAGCCTATTAGCGATAATTGTGAAAAAAAAGTGGGTTGCCAGAATTGAGGAAAGTATGTAGGGTGTAGGGTGATGGGTAATGGATTGAGGATGTAGGGTGATGGGTAATGGGTGAGTGAATGGGTGGGGTGATGGGTAATGGGTGTGGGTGATGGGTGAGTGAATGGGTGGGGGGTGATGGGTTGGGGGTGATGGGTGAGGGAATAGGTGGGGGGTGATGGGTAATGGGTGAGTGAATGGGTGTGTGGTGATGGGTAATGGGTGAGTGAATGGGTGGGGGGTGATGGGTAATGGGTGAGTGAATGGGTGGGGGGTGATGGGTAATGGGTGAGTGAATGGGTGGGGGGAATACATACATTTCTACATCCATGATTTCAGGAAAGTTAGAAGGGGCTACCTGGAGAGTCCGTGTTTGGTGGGCCGAAGGCCCACCACCAATAGCCCTCCGCAGGAGCTAGCCAAAAAGTCCGCCCGGAGGGCGGCTTTGCGGCTAGTTAACTATAAGACTCACATTAGTAATTCATGATGTATGTAGAGTTCCGTCAAAGTGAGGGCTTACTGTACCTACTATCAAAACTAAGCGGAAAAGCATCTCTGAAAGCCTGGAAGCGTATCATCGGCCGTCTCACCTCATAAAAGTGATGGGCAAAACTGACGTTAAGAAGAACATCATACTGGGAGTGTTGCAATAGGTTGAAATAGGTCTTGAATGCAAGACTGGTGTGGAAACAGGATGAAATAGGTCAGGAGAGTTGCTGTGTCTGGAGCTGGGAGTGGCGAGGAGAGGAAGTGTTTGTGTCATGCCCAGGCAGTGTGTGGTAAGCTTTGAGGAGAGAGGAGGAGTAACAGTGATAAATGTTTGGCTAGGCAAGGCATCAAGGGCTGTATGGACATAAGAACATAAGGAAGCTACAAGAGGCCACGAGACCTACCTAAGAACATAAGGAAGCTACAAGAGGCTGGGAGACCTACATAACAACATAAGGAAGCTACAGGAGGCTGGGAGACCTACATAACAACATAAGGAAGCTACAGGAGGCTGGGAGACCTACATAACAACATAAGGAAGCTACAGGAGGCTGGGAGACCTACATAACAACATAAGGAAGCAAAAGGGGGCGGGAGACCACATAACAACAAAAGGGGAAGCTACAGGAGGCTGGGAGCCCCTACATAACAACAAAAGGAAGCTACGGGGGCCCTGGGAGACCTACTTTAAAAAACATAAGGAAGCTACAGGAGGCTGGGAGCCCCTACAAAACAACATAAGGAAGCAAGGAGGGGGGAGACCTACATAAAACATAAGGAAGCTACAGGAGGCTGGGAACCTACAAAAACAAAAGGGAAAGCTACGGAGGCTGGAGACCTACAAAAAACAAAAGGGAAGCTACAAAGGTGGGGCCCTACAAAACAACAAAAGGGAAGCTCAGGGGGCTGGGAGACCTCAAAAGACATAAGGAAGCTACAGGAGGCTGGGAGACCTAATAACAACATGGAACTACAAGAGGCTGGGACCACTAAAACTAAGGAAGCTACAGGAGGCTGGGGGGCCCCAAACATAACAACATAAGGAAGCTCGGAGGCTGGGAGACCTACAAAAAAACATAAGGAAGCTACAGAGGCTGGGGGCCCTACATAACAACTAAAAAGCTACAGGCTGGGAGACCTACATAACAACATAAAAAGCACAGGGGCGGGGAGACCTACAAAACAACATAGGAAGCTACGGGAGGCTGGAACCTACATAACAACATAAGGAAGCTACAGGAGGCGGGGGACCTACATAACAACATAAGGAAGCTACAGAGGCTGGGAGACCTACATAAGAACATAAGGAAGCTACAGGAGGCTGGGAGACCTAACATAACAACAAAAGGGAAAGGGCTAAAGAGGCTGGGAAAACCTACATAAGACATAGGAAGCTACAAGAAGCCACGGCCCTTACATAAGGAAGCTACAGAGGCGCGAGACCTAAAACGTGGTAGTTCCTGTATCACACAACTAGACTATATTCAAGTGAGGAGGACCGACTGAATATATGTGTGTGAAGAGACAGGGATAGCTTTTAAGTAAGAGTATTGATGGAAACGTATTCAGAAAACTGGACGTCAGATGAAATATGAACATAATAGATTCTGCCACTGTCATAATAGTCACTTTTTCTTCTACTTATCAAGAGACTTACTACATGCAGGCTGTGTTGTTGTTGTTGGGTTTTTTGTTTTTTGTTTCAAGGGTTTTTTCCCTTTCCCAAAGCCCGGCTGCTTGTGTGTGTGGACCCTGGTGTGTTGAGGGTGGTGGTGGTGGTGGTGACGGGTGGCACAGTGCCTCACATACCCATTGCTGGCACTCTTATGACACCTGTGGGCAAGGCAAAGTATGAGTCACCACCACAAGGCACCCCGGGAGTCCCCCAGACACGCCGCACTCTTCACTCTTATCTCTTCCTGCCACAAGTAACGTCTGACACCCTGGCATTACAGTAGTCAGGCAAACCTCGCGTATTCGGACTTTGACATTATTCAGACATCCTCCTCTTTTTTTTTTTTTTTTTTTTTTTTTTTTTTGTCGAAATGTCCTAGCTATATATACACTAATTTTTTTTTTTTTTTTTTTTTTTTTTTTCCCCCAGGAGTCGAAATTTCCTAGCTATATATACCCCCTAGATTTTTTTTAAATTTTTTTTCTTCCCCCCCCAAGGAGTCGAAATTTCCCTAGCTTATTTTATACACCTAGATTCTCCCCCCCCCCAGGAGTCGAAATTTCCTAGCTATATATACACCTAGATTTTTTTTTTTTTTTTTTTTTTTTCCCCAGGAGTCGAAATTTCCTAGCAATATAAAAACACCTAATTTTTTTTTTTTTTTTTTTTTTTTTTTCTCTCTCCAGGAGTCCGAAATTTCCTAGCTATATATACTATTTTTTTTAATTTTCCATCTCCCCCCATTATTTGGGATTCCTTGCATGATTTCGGACCACTCCTTGGCCCCAATGAGTCCCACTATGAGAAGTTTTCCTGTACTAGACTACAAATCTTTAAAGAAGTGAGTGACAAGACTGAACGAACATGAAAGGATTTTTGCCTGGTTTGACTAATACACTATACCAAATACTTACTACAAATCACTGAGGGAGAAAGGTTGACAATCCACGTGAAACATAAACTATAGTGACGTCAAAACATAACTCTAGGTAGAAACTTTCTCATCCCAAAACCAAGGATTGATAGAAACATTAGAGTTCAGACAAAACAGACAGACAGACGGACAGGTGAAGGGAATGCTGAGAGGCTTTGAGGAACCCAGAAAGATGTCTGCAGGTAAAACTAACTCTCTCTCCCCTCTCTCTCTCTCCTCTCCCCCGTTTTCCCCGTTCCCCCACCTGACCACCACCTTTCATCCCCTTCATGAAAATTACCAGACTCCTTTTCAAGCTCCCTAATGACTCTGCACTAACTACCTGACGACTGGGTCCCATATAAGGAGACAGGCTTATTTTAGAGGTCAAGAAAATATACCGAGGTCCCTCATCACTAAAATTAAGGCTTCTCTCTCCCTTACCCCCCACACAACACACAAAATACATAAGAGGGAATCTCTCTCTCACACACCAAACCCCTCTCTCTCCCATCTCCAAAATGTCCTCTGTCTATCTCTCTCAAACACAAAACACACACACACACACCACCTCTCTCAACTGTCCCTCTGGGCTATCTCTCAAAACACACACACACACACTCTCTCTCTCAAACCTGTCCCTGTCTATCTCTCTATCTCTCTCTCACCCACACACACACACTCTCTCAAACTGTCCTCTGTCTATCTCACACAAAACACACACTCTCTCTCTCTCTCTCTCCCCTCTCTCAAACTGTCCCTCTGTCTATCTCTCTCAAACACACACACATACACACACACTCTCTCAAACTGTCCCTCTGTCTATCTCTCCCCAAAACACCACACACCAACCAAAACACTCTCTCAAACTGTCCCTCTGTCTATCTCTCTCAAACACAAACCCCACACACACACACTCTCTCAAAACTGTCCCTCTGTCTATCTCTCTCAAACACACACCAACACACTCACACTCTCCTCCAACTGTCCCTCTGTCTATCTCTCTCAACACACACACACACCACTCTCTCTCCAAACTGTCCCCTGTCTATCTCTCTCAAAACACACACACACCACACTCTCTCAAACTGTCCTCTGTCTATCTCTCTCAAACCCCCACACACACACACTCTCTCAAAACTGTCCCTCTGTCTCTCTCTCACAACACCACACACCACACTCTCCTTCTCTCAAACGTCCCTCTGTCTCTCTCTACACACACAAAACACACCTCTTCTCAAACTGTCCTCTGTCCCATCTCTCCTCAAAAACCCCCACACACCACACACTCTCTCAAACTGTCCCTCTGTCCTCTCTCTCTCAAACACACACACACACACTCTCTCAAACTGTCCCTCTGTCCTCTCCCTCTCCACACACACACACACACACACTCTCTCTCAAACTGTCCCTCTGTCTATCTCTCTCACACACACACACACACACACTCTCTCAAACTGTCCCTCTGTCTCTCTCTCTCAAACACACACACACACACTCTCTCAAACTGTCCCTCTGTCTCTCTCTCACACACACACACACACACTCTCTCTCTCAAACTGTCCCTCTGTCTATCTCTCTCACACACACACACACACACACAACACAGAGCCATGTCTATCTGTGGAAATTCTCGCTCCCACTAAAATTCTCTCTCTCTCTCTCTCTCTCTCCTATCAATGTTGACATGCCATACCTAACACTGTTCCTAACCTCGTATCTAATTAACAGGGACAAAATATTGCTCTCACCTCCACCACCACCTCAACAAGCAGTTACCTCCCTCTCTCCCTCCTTCCCTTCTCTCTCTCTCTCTCTCTCTCTCTCTCTCTCTCTCTCTCTCTCGCCTATCAATTTTGACACGTCCACAAGGGAAATTCGACCTTGATTCCAGTCAGGGCGTCATTTTGGCGGGAAATTGCATTGTAGAGAGACTGGAGAGAGACTAGCAATAACTTCCTCTCTCTCTCTCTCTCTCTCACACAGATAAGATGAACCATTGTATAAAGGAAGGTGTTTATGAACAAATATCTTGTCGCCCAGTAGCTTAAAATTGTTCTTACTGGGCGACAGTTTGCCATCACTGGGACATTTTGGTGGCCCAGTTACCATGGTAAAAATGCCCTGTGTCATGGTTATGGGGTGTCAGGGCTGCATTAAATAGTGTGTTGGACGCCGGGAGCGCTGTCATTGAGGCTGTTCTTTGTTCTGAACACAATAAGGATTTTGCCAATAAGTGAAATGCCAAATGGCAAGAAATATCTCAAATAAGTAAATATCTGAATATATAAATATCAATAGATTTTGTTTTGTATAGAGAGATGATCAATCCATCCATCCTCGGGGGCATACGCCGGGGGGCGCGTCGCCTCGCCCCCCCTGCGACGCCACTCCCGGGGGTCACCACGCGTGAGTCCCCATGCAGGCTCCTTTCCCATACCAAGCAGCTCTCGACAAGAAGCATCAACTTGCCCCAGCCAGGAGCCTTGTGGGCGCCCCCTTGGCCTCCTCCACGCCGGATTGTCTCTTACAGATACAACCCGATGGGAAGGATTCGGTTTCAGGCAGCGTGCCACATCCCCCCCCCATATGCCGAAGTTGGCGCTGACGGACTATGCAGGTTAATAGGCCTCGATTCAGTCTCAGGGTTTGCAATCGCTGATTTGACACGTAATCATCCCAGCGATACCCATGTTCTGCGAAGACATTTAAATTACCAAAGCATTGATTCGTCTCTTCAAGTCACTATTTAGTGTCCATGTCTCAAAACCCATAGGGGTTTGTGATCTAGACCCCAGGATCCTAGATCACAACCATAGATGTTGTGATCTAGACCCCAGGATGTAGCTCTTATCGCTTCGTCGCTTCAGGAACGCTAGCGACGAGAAAGGTGAACGATTTCACCAAATTCGAAGGTTATGGGAAGAACGTTACCCAGGGTAGTGGGATGTGCATATGATGGCGACTATTGTTGGAGCATAAAAACGCGATAGTCCTCAAGTTGAACACTCCAGACAAAGCTACAAACGTAAATTTTTACCTTAACCTGCACACAATTATACCCTTATCCTTTCTAAAAACATGTAATTGTTAAATAAACATTCTATTCATGCCTATTTCTTTCATTTTTTCATTGTATGTTAACTTTTTGGCGAAACTTTTTATAAAATAAGCACTGTTACTGTTAGGTACAGGATTTTTCATATTTTTTAAGAAAACGAAAAATCCTACAGTTCAAAAACTTGAAGTGATAAAAGAAAACTGAGATCAGTTTTGGATTCAGCACCCAAAAATTACTTAATAACAAGTGTCAGACCTAACCAACAAAAATTTGTTCCCCAGTGTAATTTAAACACCAGAAAAACAACCTTTGGACATTAAGAACATAAAAAAAATCATCATCTATAATCCCATACCCTAAGAATTTCTATGTTAAAATTTGACCTCACGGAAAATTTAAACTCAGAATCTGTAAATTTGACTTCACGGATAATTTAACAACCAAAAAACACCTTTGGGAACATAAGAACATAAAAAATCATCATCTATAATGCCATCCCCTAAGAATCTATGTTAAAATTTGACCTCACGGATAATTTAACATCAGAATCTGTTAAAATTTGACCTCACGGATAATTTAACACCAGAAAAACAACCTTTGGACATAAGAACATAAGAAAATCATCATCTATAATGCCATACCCTAAGAATCTATGTTAAAATTTGACCTCACGGATAATTTAACATCAGAATCTGTTAAAATTTGACTTCACGGATAATTTAACCCCAGAAAAAAAACCTTTGGACATAAGAACATAAGAAAACCTCACCCTATAATGCCATACCCTAAGAATCTATTTTAAAAAATTTGACCTCACGGATAATTTAACACCAAAAAAAACAACCTTTTGGACAAAAGAACATAAGAAAATCCTCATCTATAATGCCATACCCTAAGAACCCTATTTTAAAATTTGACCTCACGGATAATTTAACACGGGAAAACAAGCATTTTAGGTGTATATTATATAGAACACCGCTAACCTCACCGCCCGTTCTTGTGGCGCAGAATCTTAATGTCTCCTGTGCCGCGCCCCTCCACTCGGCAGACTCTCCGCCGGTGTGGGTTAGCGGAACAGCTTTGCAGCGCCTGGGAAAACCCGTGATGGGCAGGGAATTACTACTTCATAATATTTAATAGAGGTACATAATTATAAAATATACATAATATTAGGGTGGTCCTTATTTTATTTTATCATAAATTTAAAGGGTCCCGGGGTTTTCCAATTTTTGTTTGGGTAGAGAAACTGTTGTCTGAGTATTAAAGCCAATCAGAATCATTATTCGAACAGCGCTTCTAAAAAAAATATGTTGCGGATTTCTTAGCACGTTTTTCATAAAAAAAATAACTTTAATTTTACTTTGTCCAAATAACTTGGTAATTTTACTCACCCCCAGTTTAAAATGTCGTAACATTGGATTTTTGATCTGGTATATTGAAAATAGCCCCCTGAATTTACACATCTGGTATAAAGGGGATTCGGGGGTCTATGGAATGCTGGTATAACGGCACCTCCCTGTACAGGCCAATGTTAACCTGTATTCAGTAATTCAGGGTTTAACACTGTACAGGGAGGTCCCGTTATACCCAGCATTCCATACCCAGAACCCCATGATACCAGAGGTGAAAATTAGGGGCTATTTTCAATATCCAGATCAAAAATCCAATGTTACGACATTCAAACTGGGGTGAGTAAAATTACCAAGTTATTGACAAAAGTAAATTATAAGTTATTTACTAAAATTATAAAGTCATTTACTGACTATATGATTTTACCTAAGGTTGTACGATATAATCAATCTGAAAATATGATAATTCCCCTGGTGCTCGGTACGACAATGTGCCTACAAAAATTCACAATCCTGGGCGAGAAGCCAGAAATGGAGGTAGTATGGCCAGCAACGACCTCCCTCTCGCACTACTAGATACTACTTTTCCCTAACACGGAAGCTACAAACCCTCCCCGGTAGGTCGTAAACGAGTAGGAAGTTTGTGAAGGCGTTCATCCTTTCCACCAGCCAATGACAAACAGTTTTTTAAAACTTCTCGCCCAAATAACAAGTCAGCGATACATATTTCCGGCAAGAATGGCATGCCAGACTGCCTCTCCCCTTCTTCCCCGTCATCTAAAACTAATTCTCGTTTTATTTTGAATGCTTGCGTTTTTAAGTAGTTTTAATGTATCAGATAGTAAGATATATAAGTAAGGAGCCTGTGTTGGCTAGTGTATTGGTGGTAGAAGGTGTGTATGTGTTTTTAAAATGGTGAATATTTGTGATGGGGCATCTCCGCGCAAGTTTTCTCCGTCACTCTCTGCCCCGCCAGCTCGGCCAGCAGTCACCTCATCAAAAACATCTTTAAATCACCCTTATTTAAGGTGACCACGGTGCACATTGATATAGATAATGACACGTGAAATATAAAACATCTCACCATAATCCTAAGTTGTAAATAAACGAGTGATAAGACGTTTAAGCCTCCCCAAACCTCCCTTTTGGCGGAGGAGGCGGGGGCCCCTGCCCCGTCCGCCGCCTCTCCCCAAAAAACCCGCCGTCATCCCGCCCCCACCTGTGCCTTCCTGAAGAAGACAGTCGCTCCTACGCCTGGGGATGGCACCAAAAGGATATCAACCAGGGATCATAGCATTCCTCAAAGGTCCTCGCTTTTCCTACTAATAATTACCAAGGAGATCTCCGCTGGCGGCGGACATCGGCTGCCCTGCCGCCCGCAAAACAAAAACACCCCGTTATCACTGTATAATATGTCCTTCCTGAAGAATTCAGGTCACTTCCCCACGCATGTGATAGCACCATAGGATATCACCAGGGACCATAGGATTCCTCAAGGGGGTTTTCGGGACCCCTACTAAATATTACCAAATTTTTATTATAGCTTGAAAAACAATTGTTGGGGTCCCCGGAACCAAAACCCATATTTTACCATTAGTTATGTGTTTCGTTATAACCCGATTCCCTTTACGAGTATGCCGGGTGGCACCTAACTGCTGGTATTTCGGGACCTCCCTGTACAGGTTGAAGTTCCCAAACCGGCATCCCCAAGACTCGGCAACACCCAAAACTCGGCTAGGGTTCCGGATTTTCCCAAAACCCGGCAGAACACCCCAAAACCCTGGGCGTAGTTGCCGGGTCGGCCGCTGGGTGCCACACGCTAGGCCGCTGGGTTTCCACCACACTAGGCCGCTGGGTGCCACCACACTAGGCCGCTGGGTGCCCCAACCCCTAGGGCCCCCTGGGTGCCCCCACACTAGGCCGCTGGGTGCCACCACACTAGGCCGCTGGGGGCCACCACACTAGGGCCCCTGGGTGCCACCACACTAGCCGCTGGGGTGCCACCACCACTAGGCCGCTGGGTGCCACCACATAGGCCGCTGGTTTCCTTTCCCCCCGATTTGTTTGTTGTTTTTTGTTCATGGTGTTGTGACTGTAGAGTTTGTGTACACTGTTATTTTGTTGGGACTTTTACAGGTCCCGTTATGGGTATTATGGCTCCCAAACGTCCAGGAACACCCTACTGGGGCAAGGGAAAAGAAAAAGAAGAACAATGTGTTAACTATTTCTGAGAAAGTTGACCTTTTGAAGAAGTTGGATGGCGGAACCTCCAGTTTTTTCAGTGATTTGCATGCTTTTTTCCCCTTAATATATCACGTTCTAAAAGTCAGAAAATTCCACGACCCGGGCTCGGCGCTGGTCCCGAGGTTGCCGAGTTGGGAACTTCAACCTGTCTAATGGTTTTGATAAATGATAATGGATACTACTTCACTATTGTATATTTCCCTTGTTAGGCAGACCTCTCACCACCTGGGCGGGTTGATGGCCAAATGAACTGTGACAAAAGTACTTACATTTTTATATTAGGAGTAAAATTTAAATATAATGTACTTGTATACTGCCCACTCCGACTACTACTACTACTACTACTAAATACTACTACTACTAACTACACTACAATACTTCTAACACTACTAACAATGCTCCTAACAATACTCACAGCCTCATAAATACTTCTACTACTACTTCCAAAATTTCTAACTACTCCTAACTTCCTAACTACTACTAACCCCTATAATTTCTCCTAACACTCCTAACACTATTCACAGCCTCTAATACTTCTACTAGTATTTTTCCCAACACCCCTAACAATGCTCCTAACACTCCTAACACTATTCACAGCCTCATAATACTTCTACTACTATTCCTAACACCCCTAACAATGCTCCTAACACTCCTAACACTATTCACAGCCTCATAATACTTCTACTACTACTCCTAACACCCCTAACAATGCTTCCTAACACTACTCACAGTCTCATCATTTCCTCCTCCTGCTCCTCCTCAGTGGGCAGCACCCACAATGGCGGGCAGGTCACCACGGGCTCGAAGTAGGGTCCCTGGCCCCCCTCAACGCCCCCCCCCACCACCCCCCGACCACCACGGAGCCCCCCCCCCCCTTCCTCGCTCACCACGCTGTCATCAGGTCCGTCTGTTAGGAAGGGAGACAGTTAGGAACGTGGGTTATAGTTTTTTGTTTTTTTTAATGCTAAGTTATATGGGTGCCAAGTATGTTAGAAGGTAGAAAAGTTAGGAACGTGGGGTTATAGTTTTTTTGTTTTTTTAATGCTAAGGTTATATGGGTGCCAAATATGTTAGGAAGGTAGACAGTTAGGAACCCTGGGTTATAGTGCTAATGGTCCATCTGTTAGGAAAGGTAGACAGTTAGGAACGGGGTTATAGTGGTAATGGTCCATCTGTTAGGAAGGTAGACAGTTAGGAAACGTGGGTTTATAGTGGGAATGGTCCATCTGTTTTGGAAGTAAAACAGTTAGGAACGTGGGTTATAGTGGTAATTTAAGTGAAAAGTGCAAATTTGTTTTTTAATTAAAGTGAAAAGTGCAAATTTAGTAGTAGTAGGAGGAGGAGTCTGTGACAGTTAGGAACGTGGGTTATAGTAGTTATCGTGCAAAGGGTGTTAGTAATGGTTCCTAACATCAAAAGTTGTGGTAAATGGTATGAAAAGTGCATTTAGTAGTAGTAGTAGTAGTAGTAGTAGTAGTAGTAGTAGTAGTAGTAGTAGTAGTAGTAGTAGTAGTAGTAGTAGTAGGGAGTAGTAGTGTAGTAGTAGTAGTAGTAGTAGTAGTAGTAGTAGTAGTAGTAGTAGTAGTAGTAGTAGTAGTAGTAGTAGTAGTAGTAGTAGTAGTAGTGGAAGTTTGTTGTTGTTGTTGTTGTTGAAGGGCAGTGATGTCGAAATCGACGATATTCGCCCTGGTGTACAGCCGTGAATTAATCACAGTCGGGACAGTTGATTAGTCTTGCTCAGGAAGGCACAGGTGAGGCGGATGACGGCGGGGCGTCGTGATGGG
Organism: Chionoecetes opilio; assembly: GCA_016584305.1. NCBI lineage: Eukaryota > Metazoa > Arthropoda > Malacostraca > Decapoda > Majidae > Chionoecetes > Chionoecetes opilio. The sequence goes on from JACEEZ010006596.1 coordinate 71,862, forward strand.
TGGACGGCAGCGGCGGCCAGCAGGGTGGGCAGGTCAAAGGTGGTGACGTTCAGGGCGATGAGGTGACCACGTAGAAGTTGTCGGTGGGCGTGCAAGCGAGGACACTGCAGCAGGAAGTGGTCAATGGACTCCGGGACGTTCCTGCAGCAGGGGCAGTGCGGGTCGGGCGTGAGCTGCAGACGATGCAGGTGTGCCGTGAGTGTTGTGTGACCGATCCTCAGGCGGGTGAGGGCGACATCCAAGACGCGGGACGTTTGTCTTATCCATGGGTGCGGGGAGGAGTCTGTACGGTATTGACCCATGGAGGTGGCACGGAGGGCGTCGCCGAGCCACCTGTCCCAGGCGGAGCGGCAGACATTAGAAATGAGACGCTTGGCGGCAGCGGGAGGGGGGTGATGTTTACCTCCGAGAGTGCCATCTTTGCAGCAGCATCAGCAACCTCATTGCCCCGGATATTGCAGTGGGAAGGCAGCCACTGCAAAGTGATCTTCCAGCCCACTGAGATGAGGGAGAGGAGCAGCCGTTGCAGGGAGTGAACCATGGCTGTGGAGGAAGCCGGGCGACGGGAGAGGAGGAGATGGAGGGAGGAGAGAGAGTCTGTGTAGATCACAACTCTGGCCGGGGCGCAGGTGGTGTTCAGGTAAGACACAGCCTGGCGAATGGCGAAGAGTTCTCTGCCGTCAGAACGTCCGTTTCAGGGGCCAGCCACCACGTCCTGCAGATGTTGGGGCGAGGGTCATAGACGGCAGCGCCTGTAGACGGAATGGTGGGGGAGTGAGAGCCGTCAGTGAAGATCTTAAGGTGGTTGTGGTAGAGTGACATGTCGAGGTGAGGGAATAAAGGAGCTGCCGGGACGCTAGCCGAGTGTTTGGGAGGAAGATCTGGGATAGTCAGGGCAACCAACGGGGAAATGTCCAGCCAGGATGGGACCGGGGAGTGTGGGCTGATGGGCTGAGTAGGAGGTGGTGGCAGGTTCAGCACAGTGGGGGCCAGCAGTGCACGGACCAGTAGGGGCTGACGGGCTCCAGGAAGCCAGACTGGAGTGTGAGGATCCACACCGGAGTTGGCATAGAGAGTGGCGAGGGGGTGGGATGGTGGCAGGGACATGATGTGGTGGTACTGGCTACACAGGATCTCCCTCCTGTGTACCTGCAACGGGGGGATGCCGCTCTCTGCGTGTAGGGCCATGACAGGTGAGGACCCCATTGCCCCCATGGAGATCCTCAGGGCCGCATTTTGCAGGACGTCCAGTTTCCTGAGGGTGGAAAGGGCCGCTGAGCCATAAATGCAGCTGCCATAGGACACCTTAGATCTGATGGCCGCCCGATAGTAGTGCAAAAGGAGGTCACGACTGGCCCCCCAGCGGACACCAGCCACCCGCTTCATGATGTTGAGGCGCCTGTTGCAGGTGGTACGGAGGTACTCAATATGATGAGACCAGGTCAGGCGGGGACCATCCAGCCGCATACCCAGGAAGGTGTGGGAGCTGGTGTCAGGCACCGGGGAGCCACTAAGGGTGACAGTGGGTGGAGAGCGGACAGGCTTGAGGGTGAAGCTCATAAGGGAGCTTTTGGGAGCATTAATAGAGAGACCCCATGTCCTCAGCCAGTCAGTTAGTGTATCAGCTGCCTCCTGCAAGCATAGCTGTGCCTGGCCTGAGTGTTGGCTCTGCTGATGATGGTAATGTCGTCTGCATAGATAAGAAGGTGAGAGTGGGGAGGAATGTGGAGGTCTGAGAGGAGGACAGGGAACAGCAAAGGGCTGAGGATGGAACCCTGGGCCACTCCTCTCAGCACTGGACGGGAAGGAGAGGTGGAGGCACCAACCGCAACCTGAAAAGACCGGCCTGACAAGAATGACCGGAGCCAGGCGAGGGTGGGTCCCGTGATTCCCGTGGAAGCCAACTTACGGAGGATGCCTTCGTGGGACGCAGAGTCAAATGCTCCCTCTAGATCTACAAAGAGGGAGGTCATGACCTCCCTACCCCGGTAACTGTCACAGATGTGATACTCCAGCTGCGCCAGGACATCTAGGGTGCTCCTGCGGGGCCTGAAGCCACACTGCACCTCTCTCAGGAGATGGCCATCCTCCAGCCACCATGATAGGCGAGTGGCCACCAGTCGCTCCAGGAGCTTACCCACGCAGGAGAGGAGAGCGATAGGGTGGTATGTGGACGGGAGTGTGGGGTCCTTCCCGGGTTTGGGTATAGGTAGCAGGGTGGAGGATTTCCAGTACGTAGGAAAGACGCCCCGGAGCCAACTGGTGTTGAAGAGGGAGAGTGCCGTGGACTTCAAGGGAGGTGTCATGTGAAGCAGGAACTCATACGGCACGTTATCCCGGCCCGCAGTTTTCCCCGGTCTTAAGGTGGACCCGGTCCATCTCATCAGTGGTGAAAGGCCTGGTGAGTGCCGGGATGCCAGGGGAGGCAACGGCAGTATTTATCGCCGCATCGATGGTAAGGGATGACGCGAGAGGACACCGGAGACCAATCTTGTCCTGGTAGTGTGCGGCAAGCAATGCAGCCTTCTGCGGGTCATCTAGGAGGGGGTTGGCACCATCCTTCAGGGGCAGTGAGAGGCGTTGTTTTTTCCCCTCCGTGGAGTGGAAAAAATCCCACGTACGCTTTGTGGAGGAGGATGGAGAGAGGGAAGCGCAGTGGGAGCCCCACGCCTTGCTCTGGGCAAGGAGGATGGTCCTGGCACACATGGCATAGAGTCTATGATATTGAGCCCCAAGCTGTAGTGTGGGCCTTCGACGCCATAGGTTCCATGCCCTCCTACGGGCCTTGACTGCCTGGACGCAGTCGTCGTTCCACCAAGATTTGCCCGGACGGCGAGGGGCGCGACGCGTGGAGAGATGGAAGGCAGCCTTTCACGCGTCCTCCAGGAATGTGGAGAGGGAGGCAGCGGCGTCCTCCAAGGGAAGGGAGGAGAGATCCGGTGGGTGGTGGAGTGCCGCCTGGAAGAGGGGCCAGCCGGAAGGCGTGAGTTTCCAGCGAGGCAGGCAACCGGGGTGAGGCCTGGCAGTGAGGGCAGGGAAGGAGGCGAGGAGGGGAAGGTGGTCACTCCCCATGTAAGGGCCAGTGGTGACGGTCATGGCACTGAAGGCTGGGTCCCCAAGGAATAGGTCCAATACAGAAGTGGCACCCGTGTGGGGATGGTAACGGGTGGGCAGACCCGGGGGTGAAAGAAGGGACAGGCGAGGGGAGTCAAGGATGAGCTGAAAGAGCGCCCTCCCGGAGGTGTTGGTGAGGTGGAGAGGGAGGTCAGGTTCCCAGCACCTGTGATGGGCCTTGAAGTCACCCATGATGACAACAGGCGGAGGAAGGAGGGAAAAGTAGTGAGTCAGTTCCCGGTATGTGGCACCATCGGCGTTATAGCAGACCGCTACGGATAACCCACCCTGGCTGCGACCACTTCGAGGCGGCCGTGCTGCCACTGTGGGAGGGCCAGGGGGGACTGGTCAAGGGAGTGGTGAATTGCAAGGAGGACGCCACCTCCACGCCCCTGGGGTCTGTCCTTCCAGATGATGGTGTAGCCGGTTAGGTTGAGGGAGAGGTGGGGGGAGAGCCACGTCTCACACAACCCAACCACCGCAGGTAAAGTTTCCCCCGAGTAGGTCTTGAACTCGGGGGTCTTCCTGAGCAGGGAACGGGCATTCCACAGGAGAAGGGAGAGGCCTAGCACTGGAGGAAAAAAGTAGTAGTAGTAGTAGTAGTAGTAAGTAGTAGTAGTAGTAGTAGTAGTAGTAGTAGTAGTGGAAGTAGTAGTAGTAGTAGTAGTAGTAGTAGTAGTAGTAGTAGTAGTAGTAGTAGTGGTGGTAGTAGTAGTAGTGGAAGTAGTAGTAGTAGTAGTAGTAGTAGTAGTAGTGGAAGTAGTAGTAGTGGAAGTAGTAGTAGTGGAAGTAGTAGTAGTGGAAGTAGTAGTAGTAGTAGTAGTAGTAGTAGTAGTAGTAGTAGTAGTGGAAGTAGTAGTAGTAGTAGTAGTAGTAGTAGTAGTAGTAGTAGTAGTAGTAGTAGTGTAGTGGTAGTAGTAGTAGTAGTAGTAGTAGTAGTAGTGGAAGTAGTAGTAGTAGTAGTAGTAGTAGTAGTAGTAGTAGTAGTAGTGGAAGTAGTAGTAGTGGAAGTAGTAGTAGTAGTAGTAGTAGTAGTAGTAGTGGAAGTAGTAGTGGAAGTAGTAGTAGTAGTAGTAGTAGTAGTAGTAGTAGTAGTAGTAGTAGTAGTAGTGGAAGTAGTGGAAGTAGTAGTAGTAGTAGTAGTAGTAGTAGTATAGTAGTGGAAGTAGTAGTAGTAGTAGTAGTAGTAGTAGTAGTAGTAGTAGTAGTAGTAGTAGTGAAGTAGTAGTAGTAGTAGTAGTAGTAGTAGTAGTAGTAGTAGTAGTAGTAGTAGTAGTAGTGGAAGTAGTAGTAGTAGTAGTAGTGGAAGTAGTAGTAGTAGTAGTAGTAGTAGTAGTAGTAGTAGTAGTAGTAGTAGTAAGTAGTAGTAGTAGTGGAAGTAGTAGTAGTAGTAGTAGTAGTAGTAGTAGTATAGTAGTAGTGGAAGTAGTAGTGTAGTAGTAGTAGTAGTAGTAGTAGTAGTAGTAGTAGTAGTAGTAGTAGTAGTAGTAGTAGTAGTAGTAGTAGTAGTAGTAGTAGTAGTAGAACGAGAAAGATAGTGCTCCGTCAGTTAGGAAGGAAAACAGTTAGGAACGTGGGTTATAGTTGGGTTAAAGGGAGTTTCGAACACAAGTTGTTTCGTACCCAGGTTTTGTTAGTTGTTTCGTACACTGATTTTGAGTTGTTTCGTACATACCTGGTGTCGTTTCGTAACTCTAGTAGTCAAGTTCAACTCTGAGCTGAGTGTACGAAACGACTATGGCTCCAAGCTGAGTGTACGAAACGACTATGCTTTTATATAGAGTACAAAACAACTTTTTGGTGTACGAATCAACTTGTGTACGAAACAACTTGTGTACGAACTGACTGCACCTCTATACGATCCTACTGGTGTACGAAACGACTTGTGTACGAACTGACTGCACCCCTATACGATCCTACTGGTGTACGAACTGACTGCACCCCTATACGATCCTACTAGTGTACGAAACGACTTGTGTACGAACTGACTGCACCCCTATACGATTCTACTTGTGTACGAACTGACTGCACCCCTATACGATCCTACTGGTGTACGAAACGACTTGTGTACGAACTGACTGCACCCCTATACGATTCTACTGGTGTACGAAACGACTTGTGTACGAACTGACTGCACCCCTTACATTCTACGGTGTACGAAACGACTTTTACGACTGACTGCACCCCTATACATTCACGGGGGTGACGCCCGGCAGCCGGTGATGGGTTCACCGGCTCTCGCTCCGTCTCTCCATGAAACAGCTCGCCCTTCGGTCGTTTGAGCTGCTCGCACTGCTGGACTTCGCCATCGCCAGCCCTTGTGCTTGACGTTTTTGGCCTACCACCCATCCTGGGTAGTGTGTACATGCTCCTCGTCTGTTTTTCGTCGCCGCCGCCTGTCTGCACTCCCGGGGCCGAGCCAGCCATGGTGTCCAGGAGGAGAAGCCTCCTTCCTCCCCCTTCCCCCGCCGCAAGGGGGCACGGGGCCTTCCCCCCCGCAGAAGGTCCGAAAGGCCCCTCGCACCGCTCCGACACCCTTCCTCTCGGTTGCATATTCCGGGCGTCCTCCCTCCTCAGAGCTGCGTCGGGTGAAGGGTCTTTGCTAATCCGTGCCGGGTCTCCCAGCTCTCCACCTCTCGACCCTCGCAGTATGTCCTCGGGGGGGGAAACCCCGCCCTGGGAAAGGGCTGTCCCTTGTTGTTGTGATCGGGGAGCACAACACCCCCAAAGGTACCGGGAACGGGGCAGGCCCCCTTTTACCCGGGGGGAAGGGGAGGTCCCTGCCGCAGGGCGGCGTAAAGGCCCTGACTCCATTACGCCGGGGTGGGCCCCTGGATGACTCAACTGACATCCTGGGGTCCGGAGGGACTTTCGACCCCTTCATGGAGGCGGGGTGGTCGAGATCACCTGGACCCCGGGCCCAAAATCTGCCCAGGTAACCAGGAAAGTGGCTCCGCCAAAGGGAGGGGGACCCTTCCCAAAAAGGGTGTCCATCTCCCATTGGGTGTACTGGCAGCCCCTACCTCCCCCCTCGCCCCGCTGCTTGGGTGCCTCGATCGGCCACCCCCTAAACCCCTGCGGTCCCGGGTGCGATCTCCAGGTGCAGCGGGCCTCACCCACAGGCAAACGACTCCCCTGCCCGGCCCCTTTTTCGCTGTTTCCGTGCGGGGCCCACATGGGCCCGGTCTGCACTGCACTTTCAACTGCCGGGCTCAGCGCTCTATGCTGACTTGGCGCGGGAGGGGAAAACCCCTCACGCCAAAACACCAGCTGGGGGACCTCGCCTGCCTACCTTTCCGGCCCCCCGCAGGCCCACAACCATCCCAAACCAAAGCCTGCCCCAGTCCCTACTCTCCCCCAGCTACGGCGGTCCCCCCAGGTTTCGTTTTCCCGCCCCCCCCCAAAAAGGGTGGTAGGCCCGGAGGAGGCCCCGGGATGAGCCTCCTTCCTCGGCTCCCGTCCCTGGGACCGCCCGGAGCACCCTCCTCCGGGCCGTCGCATCCCCCTGCGCAACCTCGTCGACCCCCAACAAGGCCCCCTCCGCTACACCCCCCCCCAGATCTCGAGTCTGAATTCACCCCTCCACCATCGAGGCTGAAGTGCCCGGGCCGCTGGTTCGCCACCCCACCGTAGGGAGGAACCAGGACGTCCTTCGCCAGGGCCGCTCCTTTGATCCCGTCCCCCGTTACCCCCAAGGCCCCCCCCCGCCCTGGCATCCTGACACTCAACTGCAGCACCGCTCTTCCCCCTCCTCCGTGGATAAGAAATCCCTCTCTTTTCACCCCCTCGGGAAAGGGGTTTTTACCCCTCTACCAGGGCAACCTGGCCGCCTTTCTCACCTATTTTGGGGCCCCCCTCCCCAGCTCATCTCCCCCCTTTTTGAATGGGATATGGCCCTCACCTTCCTCCTCGGGAAATCCAGGTCTCTCCCCCGGGAAACATCTGAACTGCAAACCTACCTCGGAACTCACTTCCTTTCAGGGGTCGGGTTGTGCGAGACCTGGCTCCCCCCTCACCTCGCCCAAACCCTTTCCCGGGGGCTCTCTACCTCGGGCAAGACCGCCAACAGGGCCGTGGGGGAGGTGCCCCTCCTTGCCCTCCGAGACGTGCTGCTCCCCCCCCGCTTCCCTTCCCCCAGGGGCCGGGGGGCGCCTGGAGATCGTTCTGCCGGGGGTTTACCTCCGGAGGGGTTTGGGCTCCCCGGGCAGTAAATAAACCCGGTGGTGCCCCCACTTCACGGGAGATCGAACACTATATCGCCTCTCCCCCCCCCCGGGTGATCATCATGGGGACTTTAACGCACACCACCAATGCTGGGAGCCTGACCTGCCTCCCCACAAAGGGAACCCTTCGGGTAACACATTATTCAGGATAATTTTGGGCCCCTCCCACCTCCCTTGCTGGGGCCCGCCTGGTCGGCCACCATTCCCCCCCACACTGGTGCCCCCCTCGTCCTGGCCCTTTCTTGGTGACCCGGCCTTCACCACCTCCACCTTCTCTACTGGCCCTTACATGGGGAGTGCCCACCTTCCGTCTGGCCTCTGTCCCACAGGCTCACCCGAACCCCCTCCGGGCTGCCTGCCCCGCTGGAGAAAAAGATCCTCCGAGTGGCCGCTTTCGGGAGGCCCTCCACCCCCTCACCGGATACTCCACTCTACCTTGGGACCCGCGTTTTCCCTTTCCCCACAACGCGGGAGACGGGGGGTGGGGCCCTCCCTTTCACCTTGCCACGCGTGCACCCCCCCGTCCCCTGGGAAGCCATGGTGGAAAAACGATGTCCCCGGGCAGTACGGGCCCGCCGTGGGGCCTGGAACCAGTGGCGGGGGACCCCCACGATCTGCGGACTAACTCCCCCCCGTCTAAACGCCTTCAGCGCCAAGATCCCCTTAGGCCCCAGGGTTGCCTGGGGTTCCCCACTGCTCCCCCTCCCTCCTCTTCCTCCCCCAAGAGAACCTGGGACTTCCTGCACTCTATGGGGGGCGGAAGGCGCATCCCCCCATCCCTCTGAGGGATGGTCCCCCATCTCTTTGGATACCCCGAAAAGGGCAGAGGCTCTGGCTCGCCATACCACCAAAAATGGGGTTTCCCCCTACTCTCCACCCTCCTGCGGACCTCCCCCAAGCCCCCTCTACCTCCATTGCCTCCCCTGGTCTTCCTGACTAACCCCCCTTACGCCCGCGGGAACGGGATGCAGCCCTGTCCACACTGCTCTGGCAAGGCAGGGGACACGACACATCCCTTAACGTTTCCCTCACTCACCCTCCCCCCCCCTCAGAATCCTCTTACGCATTTACAATGCCAGCTGGGAGACAGGAAATTCCCACCTGTTGAAGCCCTCCGTCATCATCCCCATCCACAACCGGGGAAAGATCCTTCTCTCCCATCTTCCTACAGCCCTAGCTCTCCTCTCCTGTATTGGGGAACTGATGGAGCGCCTGGTGTCCCACACGTTCTCCTGGGGGCTTGGGAAACACTGCTAAGGGAGGGACAGTGCGGGTTTCGACCCCATAGGGGCACAATGGACGTGCTGGGGACTCGAGTTCCATATTTGCGAACCTACCGTCGCGCCAGGTCATACTAACTCTTCCTTGACCTGGGGGGTGCCTTCCTACGGCCCACACGAGGGTATCCTATACAAACTGGCCGGCATGGGCTTACCGGGGGGCCCCCCTTGCCTGGGGCCCGGAATTTCCCTTTGGGGGTCGCTAGTACTGGGTTGCAGTGGGTGCCTCTCTGTCGCCCTCCCTCCCTTCCAAGGCTTCCTCAGGCCCATCCTAAGTCCTCTTTTATTCAACGTCCTCCTCTCTGACCTCCCCTTCCCGCCCACTCCCACCTCCTCATCTATGCTGACGATATCACCGTGTCAGCCCGGGGCCCCAATGTTGGCCCAGGGGCAGACCCCCCAAGAGGCAGCAATCTCCCCGTGACTGGGTGACCAAAACCCGGGTCTGAAGGTCAGTCCCCTAAAAAACACCTTATGTGTTTCACCCTCAACGGGGTCCCCCCACCTGCCCTCCCAAATGTGCGGCCGCCGGGCCCTTACTCCAGGACGCACCCTTCCTGGGGGTGCGGCTGGACGGGCCTTCGCCTCTCCTGGGGCCCGGGGGTGTGGGTATCTCCGCACCTCCGCCAAGCGCCTGGATGTCGTGAAAAGGGGTTACCGGTGTCCGTTGGGGGGCGACCCGGGTCTCCTACTCCAATATTACCTTGCCACCATCAGACCCAAACTCTGTACGGAACACATTTATGGGGGCCTGCCCTCTACATTGACCAAGCTGGGTCCTCTTCAGAAAAGCCGCGCTTCGAATCTCCATGGGGCCAGAAAACTTTCCCCGGGTTCTTCCCCCCATGCCGAAAGTGGCACCTCCCCTTGTCCCCTACAGAAGGGTATTTTATGCCACATACCCCAACTCATGACCTGCCCCCCTTCCCCCCTTGCGCTTCCCCACGCTGGCTCTGGTGGGATCACCACCCCCCGTTTGGGGGCCCGGGGGCCCGGCAAACCCCTTCTGGTTTTTGGGCCCCACTGGGTCTCACCATCTAGGGCCCCCACCCACCACCCAAACCCCCCACCCACACCTCCCCCCCACCCGGCTGGACACCTCCTCCAGGTTTTTCCCTGTACCCTTTCCAGGGCCCCCTCCCTCGGCACTCTACCAGTATTCTGGCGGCGACTCTGTTCAGGCGGATGGCAGATCCATATCACCACCACATAAAGCGTTCCAAAATGGGTCTCCCCCCCTTCCCCCCCCACGGCGCTGCCATCTCGACCTGCCACCTCCCTCTGCAGGACGTGGAGGGTTTCCCCCGGGGACAGATTTTCTTAAAATCTGAGCTCTATGCCCTCCACCAGGCCATCATACACCTCCACACCCCGGGGACACCAAGGGCAAGCTGTGTCACACAACTCCCCCTCCCCCACTCCACCTCCTCCTCCCCCCATCCACGTCCTCTACGTCCCTCGTCCACACCTCCAGAGGGCCCTTCTCCACCTTTCCAACGGGGGTGGGGGATCACCTTTTTATGGTTTCCTCCCCGCTGGTATCCCAGGGAACGAGGTGGCTGATTTTCTGCCCGGCTGCCCTTTACAGATTAAAAATGACACCCTTACCTCTGCCGCTCTCCGCGGCCAAACGCCTCTCTCCCGGGTCTGCCGCCCGCCTGGGAAAAACACGCTCGGCGTGCCCTCCGCATCACCTCCTGGGGCCCTTACCCCAGTGACTTCCCCCACCCCGGATAAGGAAAAGTCCCGTGTCCCCTTTATTCGCTCCACCCCCCTCCGCCTGGGGCCACACACTCCAGCTCACTTGCATCGCCTCCGCGTCCCCCGACCCCCCCTGCCCCCGGGGCATAATGTTCCGGAGACTTTTTGAAAACCTTTTTTGCTGCGTGTCCGCCTTCCACCCACCGTGTGGTGCTCCCCACCCAACTCATCGCCCCGAAAATCAACACCTTTGACCTGCCCACCCTGCTGGGGCGGCGGTGTTTTCCCCCCCCTCGGCAACACCCGTCATCCGCCTTACCCGTGCCTTCCTGAGGAAGACAGGTCAACTACAGCCCTGGCGCACAAGGACCTCCCAGGGCCGATGTTCCCCAAGGTCCTTGCAGCCCTTAAAAAACACAACAACAAAAACAACGATTCTACTGGTGTACGAAAAGACTTGTGTACGAACTGACTCACCCCTTCGATTCTACGGGGGGGACAACGATTGTGTCGAACTGACCACCCCTATACGATTCTACTGGTGTACGAAACGACTTGTGTACAACTGACTTACGAATTAAAAAAAAAAAAAAAAAAAAAAAAAAAAACCCTTAAAACATATAATTTTTAAAGATTTGAGTTTTATATAATAAAAAAAGGGCCAAAAAAAGGCCCATTTAGACTCAGTTAAATTTAAAAGGCTACAAATAAATTCGAATGACCCAAAAAATTATTTAAAAACAAATACCCACTTTAATATTATAAATCTCTGTAATAATTTAATATATTTTGAGTTTAATATTAAAAAAGGCCAAAAAAATCACCATTTGACCAAAAAAGAACTCAAATCTGGGGAAAAACTAACAAAGCCTGGGGACGAAAAAACTTGTGTAAAACTCCCCATAAACCCACTTCCCAAATGTCTAAAAAGCCAAAAAAGGGGCCCGTTACCCAAAAAATGTTCATTAATCGGCTACAAATAACCAAAAAATGACACCCAAAAAGACACTCCAAGGTCAAATAAATTACACCAAATAATATTACAATTACTAATATTTCCCTTTTTAAAACTGTCCACCCGTGTCCTATACATAATAGGACATGTACATTTCCCTGTCCCTTAATAACCATTGAATACCCTTTAAAGGCAATGCATGTGGTTAAATAGGGGAAATAATAGCTGGTCATTTGTCCATTTCTTCCGCCTTTCCCTCTATCCCCTCAGCCCTTTCCGTATTTCCATCCCCTATTTCACTTATTTCCAGCGCTATTCCCCTGACTTCGGTTATTCATACTTAATCTATAATGTTAATGCGATGTATAACCCATATCTCACCTTCCCCGGGAGCCATAATAACCCCGATGTTTAGGGATGAAAAATGACGGATCCTTACACACCCCTGAGACGTAATTTTTGTAACAAACCTCAGTAGTTGGCGCGACGGCCGCTAGAGGGCGTGTGGAAGGTACGGTACGCAGCCTTCCATAGCTATTGAGATAAACAACGTATGGTGTAGTTTTCTGGTAGTAGCAGTGGTTTATAGATGTAGCAGCAGTAGTGATAGTCGTAGAAGTTGCAGAAGAGCTCAAAAATTTGTTAGAAGTGTACTTGTTAGTATAGTAAATAGTAGTAGAGTAGTAGTAGTTTGTAGTAGTAATAGTATAGTATATTTTAGTATAGTAGTAGTAGTAGTAGTAGTATAGTAGTAGTTTGAGTAGTAGTATGTAGTAGTATTTAGTAGTAATAGTAGTATAGTAGTAGTAGTAGTAAATAGTAGTAAATAGTATAGTAGTAATAGTAGTAGTAGTTTAATAGTAGTAATAGTAGTAATATATATAGTAGTAGTAGTAGTATAGTAATAGTAGTAGTAGTAGTAGTAGTAGTAGTAGTATAGTAATAGTAGTAATGTAGTAGTAGTAGTAGTATAATAGTAGTAGTAGTAGTATAGTATAGTAGTATAGTAATAGTAGTAGTAGTAGTATGTAGTAGTAGTAGTATAGTGTAATAGTAGTAGTAATAGTAAATATAGTAGTAGTAGTATATTTGTAGTAGATAGTATAGTTAGTAGTAATAGAGTAGTAGTAGAGTAGTATAGTAGTAGTAGTAGTAATAGTTAGTAGTAGTAGTAGTAGTAGTAAAGTAGTAAATTAGTAATAGTAGTAGTAGTAGTAGTAGTAGTAATAGTGAGTAGTATAGTAGTATGTATTAGTGTAGTAGTAGTAGTAATAGTAGTAATAGTAGTAGTAGTAGTAGTAGTAGTAAAATTAGTAGTTAGTAATATAGTAGTAGTTAGTAGTAAAGTAGTATAGTTAGTAGTAGTAGAGTAGTAGTATAGTAGTAGTAGTAGTAGTAGTAGTAGTAGTAATAGTAATTGGTAGAAATAGGGGGGTGGTTGGTATTGAAAGGGGGAATTGAATTTGGAAAAGTGGGTTAATTTTAGTTTTGAAGTTAAAAAGGGGAGAAGGAGTATTAAAAATTTAGTAAAGTTTAGGTGTTTAAAAAACCCCCGGGAATTTAAAATAGGAGTTAAAAAAAAGGAATAGTAGTATAAAAAAGAATGGGTGTAGGGGTTTTTTTTTTTAAAAAAAAAAAAAGGGAAAATACCTTTACCCCTTTGGAGTTTAATAGGGGGATGTAGAAAAAGTGTAAATTTGGGGGGTTTTTGTAAAGGGATTAGTTTAATAGTGAATTTAAGNGGACTCAATTTCCTGGGTGGTACGCTGCATAGGGTATCGAATATGATGCCCAGGAACCAGCGTCATGGTAGGCGGGGACCATCCAGTCCGCATACCGACGGAAGGTGTGGGACTGTGTAAGGCACCGAGGAGCCACTAAGGGTGACAGTGGGTGGAGAGCGGACAGGCTTGAGGGTGAAGCACATAAGGGAGCTTTTGGGAGCATTAATTGAGAACCCCATGTCCTCCCCAGTCAGTTAGTGTATCACTGCCTCCTGCAAGCATAGCTGTGCCTGGGCCTGAGTGTGGCTCTGCTGATGATGTAATGTCGTCTGCATAGATAAGAAGGTGAGAGTGGGGAGGAATGTGGAGGTCTGAGAGGAGGACATTGAACAGCAAAGGGCTGAGGATGGAACCCTGCGGCACTCCTCTCTGCATTGGACGGGAAGGAGAGGTGGAGGCACCAACCGCGACCTGAAAAGACCGGCCTGACAAGAATGACCGGAGCCAGGCGAGGGTGGGTCGCGTGATTCCCATGGAAGCCAACTTACGGAGGATGCCTTCGTGGGACGCAGAGTCAAATGCTCCCTCTAGATCTACAAAGAGGGAGGTCCCGTGTCTTGATTTGGAGGGGGCTCTTCTCGTCAGCAGCGCACATATCAACAAGACAAGACGTGTAAACAGTTGATTATGATGGTATGTTACTATGATATGAAATAGTTAATGGTATCGTTTTCAGTCATTACAAAATTGAAATGGAGACAATATTGCCCATATACCCTTGAAACGTCAACATCCCGCTACCTTTATAATTACCTACCTACCTACCTAGGTACGGTAGCTGAGCGGTCTGTACACCGCCTTGGATTAAATTTATTGCATTGAAAGGAAAAATGAGTGAGGATAATTATGTAATGCAAGCTCGCACCACATGTACACCAAGAAAAAGAACTCGTATTATAATAGGAATGCCGTGATAAAGGCATTTATACCGAAACTTCGTGACATGGCAACAGTCCGGCCCGACAGCCTGACAGGAGCGTTCAAAGTAGGAGGACCGAAGTGCTCACAGCTACTCTGTTATATCCTTATGCCCCATCAAACATAGAAGGTTTGTGGTGTGCGTGGATGTGTGTGTATAATGGTGAGGAGTGCCTGCTGTGTGGGTTAACAAGGGCTGACTGTGTTCCGACTCTGCAGATGTGAAGTACTAAGTGGTACATTTGTACTTCCGGTATTATTTTACGACAGGACCAAACTTCCCTACACAATTGGGAGCATAGTTTTTGTTTACCTGGTAAAACTTTGGAAGAAGTCCTTCACCCTATCTTTTTTTTCTTCCCCCTATAGCCAACAAGCCTGGGGAACTCCAATGATCTGAAACTCGAGAAATGCCAGTGGTCGCTGGCAGTTTTAACTCAAAGGTTGCGCATTTTCGTGACGTTCACCGCCCTGGTTCAGTCCAGTCCGGACCGGGTCAGGGTGGACTGATGCTCGCGAAAATACATCGAGACTGGCCCCATCCCATTCGTCGTTCCTATTGGCTGGGGGATCGAGTGGGCGGTACTGAACTGAACTGTGGAGGCGGCAGGCGTCCATCTTTTCAATATCCTTTTTGTCGTCCGCCTTTTAACCTGTGCTGAAGACTTTACAACTACCACGCCTGTGATACTATAGTCTTATGGTCGGCCATCATGGTGTTTCATGTCTTATCAGCAGCACGAGAAGCTCCTGGTCGCCTTCCCCGCTGACTGTAGTGCGCCTGCGCCAGTTCTCCCCACACTGGTCCAAGGTGGTCCTGGTATGTGGGTCGGACCGGACTGGACTGGGCTAGCCCGTTCTAGACTGCCTCGCAAAAACAGTGACCGCCCGGGACTAGCCCAGTCCAGCCCGGGGCCCAGAGCGGTCGCGAAAAATATGTACTTTAAAGAGCGTATTTTCGATAATTTTTTAAAAGAATTTCGCGAAAAACTTGATGCACCGCTTGAATAAAAAAAATATAGTTCTTCTGTTTTCTACTAATATAGGATGAGATGCATTACGATGGAACTTTATAATCCCAATTTAATGCAAATTACTGCCCGAGTAGCAAAGCTTAATTATTTTTTACAGTATATTGTGGTGAAAAAATTTGGGCGATTTTCCCCATGTTTTCTAAGACGTACTGCTGCGTCTGGAAAACGCTTGTCAAAATAAAATAAGCAATGTTTGGAAAAACGAAGAATAAAGAATGCCAAAATCGGCTTTTTTGCTGCGACAATGTGGGGTTAAATGGACCCTACCCAAAACTCGCACGGTTTGTTTAACGGGCATTGGGGGAAAGGCGGGGTCCCCGCGGAGGCCTACGAAGGGAAAACTACGGCGATGGAAGAATTTCGAGTTTTTTTGCGCAAAAATTGATTTTTCCGGGTCTATTTTACTGGCTCGTTTTCGCTGACAACCTATAGAGAAGACCTGGGTAAGGCTGTGTGCAGAGGCTTCTAAACCAAGAAACGAGTCAAAAGAGCCTCGTAAAAGGTAAGAACGGGTAGGACGTAATGTTCCCTCCCCATTTGCTTATTTCTTAATGAGCTCTGCTGGACTTTTTCCCCGGGTCTAAACCCTTGCACATAAACCCTCCCCCTAGGTTTCTCTATGTTGTCAGCGAGCAGGGAAATAAGCACCGGGAAAATATCAATTTGCCCAAAACAACTCAATTTTTTCATCGCGTAGTTTTCTTTTTGTAGGCTGTAAATCAGGGTTATGATAGTTTTAAAAAATACCTTTTTAAATTTGATTTCCCTTTTGTTGTTTTCCCTCATAATAAGTAGTGTACATCAGGGTTTAAAGTGACGAGCCAATGAATCTCTTGGTCTTACCAACATCCCCAAACCCTTTGCTTTGATTTATCTTTTTACTCCATCCATAAAAAAAAATTTGAAAAAAAAACCACGGTGACTTTACCCCTTGCCTCATGGTATTGCATGGTAATTGTTCTCCCGATATTTTTGCCCCCTACACAAAGGGGAAAAAACCGCCGCAGTAGGTTTAGGTTGGATCCGGTCATTTCGCCCACACTTGAGTCTATGGGAGCTAGGGGGTTAGGTTATATTTTTTTTAGTGTGACGAAAACCCCAACCCCCCGCTGGGGAGTTGGGTTAGTTTTCTTAGGTTAGGGTGGGTTTGATTGGTTTTTTGGGGTTAGGTAGATATGGTTGGGTTAGATAGGTTTTTTTGGTTTTGGGTTAGGTTAGCTATCGGGGTCACCCCCTGTGGGGTAGGAAATTTTTGGGTTTGGTTGGTTTTTTTTGGTTTAGGAAAATTTTCGTCTTTTTCCCCCACAAGACTTTTCGTCCCCCCTGTAAGGTCAATTCGCCCACACGATCCAGTCACGGAGTCATGTAACTATTCTTCCCGGGCAGAAATGGAATGAACCACTTGGGCAAAATGACGGAAATTTTCTAGTGTTTGCCCATCTCCCCATTTCCCCCCAAAAAAGGGTTTGGGGACCGTGGGGTGGGGGGTTTTTGGGTGGGGAACAAATTAGCTTTGGGAAAAAACCCGAAATTTAAAGATTTGGTGGGGGGGAAAATTTTCCTAGATTAGGGAATTTTCCTTTATACTAGAAAAAATTTGCCAAACCCACAAAAAACCTAACCTAACCAAAAAATTAACCACCCTAGCAGGGGGGCTTGACCCCCCGATAACCTAAACCTAACCCAAACTAACCTAACAAACCAAAATTTAACCTTTAATTTGGGTTAGGTTGGGGTTAATTAGATTGGTTGGGTTAGGATAGGTTGTTTGGTTTGGGTTTGGTTAGTTTTTGGTTAGGTTAGGTTATCGGTGGGCAAGCCCCCTGTATATAGGTTAATTTTGGTTTTTTTTTTTTAGGTTATTTTGGTTGGGGCAATTTTCTATAGATAAAAAGGAAAACCCCTAATCTAGGGAATTTTACCCCCCTACACAACTCTTTAATTACGTGTTCCGACGAATAATTTGTTTCCCCCCCCGAAAACCCCCCCATTCCACAGGTCCCCAAACTTGTTTGGGGGAAATGGGAGAGTAGGGCAAACACTAGAAATTTCGTCATTTCGCCCAAGTGGTTCATTCCATTTCTCCAGGGAAGATAGTTACATGACTCCGTACATGGATGTGTGGGCGAATTGACTTTGAGGGGGGAATTGACTTTAGAGTGGGCGAATGACTTTTATGTGGGGGGAATTTACTTTTCATTGGACGAAATGTCTTGGGCGAAATACGAAATTGCCTAACCAAAAAAAAAAAATAACCTAAAAAAAATTAACCTACCCTAGCAGGGGGGGTTTACCCACCGTAACCTAAACCCAACCCAAAACTAACCAAGCTAACTAACCAAAAATTTAAAACCCATCCTAACCAACCAAAAATTAACCAAAACCAAACCAACCAAACCCAAACTAAAACCTAAATACCAAAAAAACCTACCCTAACCTAACCTAAAAAATCAACTAACCTCCCAGCGGGGGGTTGGGGGTTCTCGACACCAACAAATATAACCTAACCTCCTGCTCCTAAGATCCCTAGTGGGGCGAAATACCTTGGTGGGCGAAATGACATGGTAGGGGAAATGACCCGGATACCAACCCAAACCATTACTGTCGGCGAGCTTTCCCGTTTTTTAGGGAAAAAATATCGGTAGACGACAGTACCATGCAGGTATATAGGCAAGGATGGTAATGTCCCGTGGGTTTGCAATTGTTTTTGGAGGAGTAAAAAGAAAATCAAAAAAAGGTTGGGGAGGTTGGGATAGACCAAGAGTACATTTGGGTCGTCAAGTAACACTTAAACCCCGATGTAGCACACTTTAATGAGGAAAAAACAAAAAAGGGAATAATTAATAAGGTATTTTAATACATCTAACCCTAATATGACAGCCTACAAAAGAAGATTAGACATGAAAAAAAATTTGAGTTGTTTTGGGCAAATTTTATATTCCCGGTGCTATATTTCCCTGCTCGCTGACAACAAAAAAAGACCGAAGGTGATGGTTTATGTGCGAAGGGCCCCAAACCAAAAAAAGTCACAGAAGTTTATTTTAAAAAGTAAGCAAATGGTAGGGACACATTACACCTACCGTTGTTACCTTTTTGACGAGGCTCTTTTTTGACTTGTTTCTTGGGTTTTGAAGCCTCGCACATAGCCATTACCTAGGGTTTTTCTATGTGTTGTCAGCGGAACAGAGCCGTAAAATAGCACCTGAATATAATTTCGCGCAAAAAAACTTAAATTCTTCCCTCGCCGTATTTTCCCCTTTGTAGGGCCACCCCCGGGGGACCCCCTTATCCCCACAATGCAAACCCCAGTAAAAAAAACCCTGAGTAGTTATGTCTGGGGGGCCCATTGTGGAGGCGACGTGCCGCGGCGGGGATGGTGGGGGGGGAGATGTGGCGGGGAGATTTAATAAAAACATTACGACTTCACGCGTCGATAGACTTCCAGGCTTTCTTTCTGATTTATACACAATAATAACGGAAAATATGATGGCTAGGTATGGCTAGAAAACTTCAAAAATTTGTTATTTACTAATAAAATCAAGATTTGATTTACCCCGCCTCCTCAACTTAACCACCTTGGTTATTTTGGGTTTTATACAATTTTTAAGAAACGGCTTTAAAATATAATATAGAAGAAAATCGGGGGCTTAATATTTACTTTTTTTTTTAAAGTGGAGTGGAATAAGCCATATTTTTTTCCAGAGACCAACTTATTATCAAAAAAAAGGGGTTTAAAATGCCAGCGCCCCCGGCATTTTGAGTTCCAGTTTCTCGAATTTGGGGGGAATAGGGGTTTTTTGGGGGGGGAAGCAATATAAGTGATTTTTGGCTCCCTCAAAATCATCAAATCACATAGTAAAAATCTAACCCAAAACCCAACCTTAACCACAAAGTTATACCTAACTTAACCTAAAAATAACCCTTTAAACCACAAAGTAACCTAACCAACCTAACCCAAACCTTTAACCCCAAAGTATACCTAACCTAACCCCAACCTTAAACCCCAAAATAACTAACCTTAACCCCAAAGTATACCTAACCTAACCTTTAAACCACAAGTATCCTAACCTAACCAAAACCCCAAAGTAATAACCTAACCAACCTTTAAACCCCAAAAATAACCTAACCCCAACCTTTTTCCACAAAGTATACTAAACCTAACCCCCTTAACCACAAAGTAACCTAACCTAAACCCAAAGGACTTAGAATTTTTTGAGGCACTCTATTTTATAGGGCCGTGGGGTTAACCCCCGGGGAGGCACGCTGGAACCTTTACAGATGTAAAGTACAATAAGCATACAATACAGTGCGGTAGTTCATTTCAGTCAAAGCCGGAAGGATGATTTCCCAAAAGTATTTCCGTTTACCTTATTATATTCTCAGAGACTTTTCTCCTTGAGCTTTCCGTCGCAAATCAAGATTTTTAGGAGATATAAAACTTTTTAGGGGGGAGGAGAATACGTTCCTTGTATACAAAATGCCTCCCTCTTCCTCTTCTTGTGACCTACATCACTTTTGTTTGGTATATTATTAAACTTTTTTATTATTGGCCCCAGTTAGGAGGTTAAAAGGTTAGGTTAGGTTAGGTAGGATAAGTATGGTTCAGGTTGGTTGGGTTAGTAAGGTAGCCACGGGTGCGTCTCCGAAACAAAAGCGATGCAGGTCACAAAAGAGGAAGAGGGAGGCATTTTGTAAACAAGGGAGACGTATTCTTCCTCCACCCTAAAATGTTCATTTTCCTCCGAAACTATGATTTGCGACTGAAAGCTCAAAGAGAAAATGTCTCTTAGAATACAAAAAGGTAAACAAAAACCCATGCTCCCCTATTGTGTAGGGAAGTTTGGTCCTATCGTAAAAATTTACCGTTGTTTTTGGAAATCACTAGTTTTTTAGAGGTGGGTCAAGGGGGTAAAAAAAAAAAAAAAATAGTTTTTGCCAAAAAAACAAACATCAGATTAATTTCAAAACACATCAAAAATCTATTAGAAAAATATGTTTCATAAAAAAAGAAGAGGCGAAAAAACGAATCTTTACCAAAGTATTAAATAATAACCTAATCAAACGGTAAAAATTTCTAGTGTTTGGGCCCATACTCTCCCACTTCCCCCAACAAGACATGTGGGAAATGCGGAGTTTTCGGGTGGGGAACAATTATGCGTTGGAAACACGTAATTTAAGAGTTGTGTAGATGTTACACAAGAGTTGTTTAGATTAGGTTGGTTAGGTTATCGGTGGGCCAAGCCCCCCGCTAGGTTAGGTTAAAATTTTGGCTAGGTTTAGGTTAATTTTGGTTAGGGCACATTTCTCTAATATAAGGAAATTACCCTAGATCTAGGGAATTTTAACCCCCCCTTTTTTTTTTTGCCCCCCTATTTTACCAAACTCTAGGGAGTAAAATTCCCCAGATCTAGGGGTAATTTCCTTATATCTAGAGAAATGTGCCTAACCAAAAATTAACCTAACCTAGCCAAATTTAACCTAACCTAGCGGGGGGCTTGGGCCACGATAACCTAACCTAACCTAACCAAATCTAAGCTAACCAAAACTAACCTAACCTCCTAGTGGGGGGTTGGGGGATTCTCGACACTTCGGTCATCATTTATGTGAGGATCGTCCCGGTTTAACACTGTCTTTTGACTCAGAAAAAATCCAACTATTTTCCCTAATCAGGGAATTTTTCAACACAAATCCTAACTCAAAAACGATGTGGTTGCGACGCATATTTTGTACCCCAGCCAAATATCTCGCATTCCCCCAGGTCCCCAAGCTTGTTTTGTGGGAGGGGGGGGAGTATGGGCAAACACTAGAATAATACCGAACAAACTTCAGATTGTTCCAAAACACATCAAATCTACCAGAAAAATATAGTTCACAAATAAAAAAGGCTTACCATAAAACTAAACTAAACTATCCTAGCCCTAGCCTTAACCTACCTAATCTAAACTAACCCAACCCCAGCCTTAACCTACCTAATCTAACCTAAACTAACCCAACCCTAGCCTTAGCCTACCTAACCAAAACTAACCCAACCCCACCCTTAACCTACCTAACCCAACCTAAACTAACCCAACCCTAGCCTTAACTACTAACCTAAACTACTCACCCAGCCTTAACCTACCTAACCTAACCTAATAACTAACTAACTAACCCAACCCTACCCTTTAAACCCTACCTAACCTAACCTTAATAACTTCAGGCTACCAGTGTTGTAACCAGGGGTGTGGAGTCGGTTTTAATAAATCCGAATCAGACTCAGGCTCCGGGAAATTTTAAGGGTTGAGACTCCGACTCCTGCCTCCCTGCTCAGCATTTGCTGCTTTGCAATCCTACTAATCCGCCATTTTTCAACCAATTTTAGGTAACAAATACTGAAATAATGCATAGATGTAGAAAACCAAAAATATAGAAGCGTTTTTATCATATCTGAAAGGGCGAATATATATATATTTTTTTCCCATTTGAAAGCAGTGATGACAAAACAAAAAAATTGAACAATTTTATTCTGCAAACTAATAACTTTCAGTAAGATTTATCTCTATATATTGAGGGCCTAAGCTAGATTCTTATACCATACCTACCAATTCATGCTAATAATGCTATTGATGTAGGAGTTATAAGTTTTTGAAAAAATAACCATTTCAAAAAGTATATATCACACACTGAGGAGGTATCATAGTTTACCAAGCTACTTATTGTGGACTGATGGTTTTAGAATGTTCTTAAGGCATGGGTTATCTCTTTTTTTTTTCTTTTCTTGATCTTGGTAATTATTTTTTTCCTATTGCTTAGGGCTGCACGTTGTGTTTCTTAATTTCAAGTGGCGGTCCGAGCTGATATTTTATTCCCAGATGACTCAACAATTTGCTTTTTTGTATGCGAAATGCTAGATGTCACCAGTGAGGAAGCAATTTTCTCATAATTTATTGTATTAATCGATGAATTACATGCCCAATACATACTCTAAGGTCGAGTTTGAATCATGGGGAGTCCATTACATGCTCAGGGAAAAAACTACAGCGAATTTTAAAGAAACACTGTATTTACAATCATAATTTTATTAATATAATATTTTTATTCAATTTCTTGTTTTGACAAATTTTTTCCCATTTTTCGATGAGCCGCTCCCCTTAAAACTATGAATGATGATCTTAGAAAAGTGTTGCTAGCAAGCTTTTATCATAGAATAATATGTGTGTTATTGACTTGCCCGTCCAAAGCCTCCCTGCCTCTGCCTATATTGGAATTTCTAGTGATACTATAGCCTTTTATTTGTTGCCTTTGACTATTAACTTTTATTATCAGAAAGATACCAATTATGATACACAGTTGTATTCACGATAATTATGTTTTGGAACCTACCTAGCTAATGCAGTCTTTGATTCCAGGAGGTGAATGATGCTTCAAACACTTCTCAACCGAGGCTTCACAAAATGCATACCACATTTGCACCATTATTCACAACTCACCAGGTCTGTATTATGCTCTTATGCCTTTTGTAGTCATAGGATTTTAAGCAGATTTTTTGTAAGCAGGGTAGAACAAGAAGTAACGGATTCAAGCTGGAAAAGCGTAGATTTAAAAAGGAAATAGGGAGAAACTGGTTCACGAATAGGGTGGTGAATGATTGGAATGGACTCAGTCGTCAGGTGGTCAATGCGGAGTCTACAATCAATCAATCAATCATTGGGGGCATACGCCGGGGGGCGCGTCGCCTCGCCCACCCTACGACGCCACTCCCGGGGGTCACCACGCGCGAGTTCCCATGCAGGCTCCTTTCCCATACCAAGCAGCTCTCGACAAGAAACATCAACTTGCCCCAGCCACGAGCCTTGTGGGCACCCCCTTGGCCTCCTCCACGCCGGATTGTCTCTTACAGATACAACCCCATGGGAAGGATCATTTCAGGGTAGCGTGCCACATGCCCATATAGCCGAAGTTGGCGCTGACGGACTATGCAGGTAATAGGCCTCGATTCAGTCTCACGGTGCAATCGCTGATTTGACACGTAGTCATCCCAGCGATACCCCATGATTCTGCGAAGACACTTATTACCAAAGGCATTGATTCGTCTCTTCAAGGCACTATTTAGTGTCCATGTCTCACAACCATAGAGTAAGACAGGGATCACAAGCGACTTGAAGATCCGGATCTTTGTCCTCCTGCACAGGTACCGACAACGCCAAATACTCCCGCTGAGCGAGTCCATAACACCGTGGACTATGCCAATCCGCCGTAAGACTTCTTGACGTGACCCGCCGTCATTATGGACTGTGCTACCAAGGTATGTAAAACTTTCCAAGATCTCAATGTCCTCGCCACACGCATGAACAGACTGTACTGCTTCATCTAGTAAGTCTCCAAATACCTGGACCTTGGTCTTGAGCCAGGAGACCTCAAGTCCCAAAGGCTTTGCCTCCTCGTGCAGCCCTCGAGACCCATCCCCAGGACCTCCAGCGACTCAGCAAAGTTTATGCATCATCGGCAAAAACAAGATAGTATCTTGGGTTCCCGACGGATTTTTTCCACAATCCTTTGATCTAAACCTTGTCCAATACCAGTCCATACAAGCGTTAAAAAGTGAGGGAAAAGGAAGCCCCCTTGCCCATCCTGTATTCACAGGAAAAAAAGCGGATACACCTGCCCCACATTCACAGCACTCTCAGCCCCGAATACAGACCAGTTATCAAAAAAAATGTCCTTCAGGAATCCCCCGAAGTCGCAGAAGATCCCAGGTGACTCACGATGCACGAGCAAACCCCTTCTTGAGATCAACATAGGCTGCAAGCATCCCCTGTCAAAAACTCACGTCGGCGTTCCACCAGGACACGAAGGCTAGGATACGGTCCGTTGTTGACTTACCAGGCTTTGAACCCAGACTGCTGAGGTCTCTGATGCTTCACCAGATGACTGCAAATTTCGTGTCAGCAATAGATGGGCAAGCACCTTGCCTGGTACGTGAGCAGTGTAATACTGCGGTAATTGTTGCAGTCTGACGGTCCCTTTCCCTTTCCAGATAGGGACGACCAGCCCCTTTTCCCAGTCAGGGGGAATGGTACTGATTGCCACACGGCAGTCAGGACAACATGCAGGAGTCTACAGGGGTCTTTAAAAGGAGTCGGATAAATTCATGGATGGGAAGAGAAGGGGATTTTAGGTAGAGTTAAGTAACAGGAACTACCTCGTGTAGGTCTCCGGCCTTTTGTAGCTTTCCTTATTTTCTTATGTTCTTCTTATGTTCTAGGATTTTGCTAGTCTCAGTGTCTTTCAGATATCTTCAGGGTATTTTTCCCCAGCCAATAATATGATGATTGGAAAAGACTTCCAGGGTTTATCTACCTGACTGTAGCCCTAAGTTATCGTGATGATATGAATAGGTACACAGGGCTCAGGAATAGTATCTTTATTTATCCAAACCACAGGCCTGAGGACCTAAGGGTGAAGGGTGTAATAAATGAAAAAAAAGGGTGGGAAAGCCAGATTAAAGTAGCAGGCCCAAATATGTGGATAGCAAGGCATCGGAGTTCATAAACTATGCATGTGATATCTGATTCTGAGCGTACTGTGTTGTTTCTATAAGTAGGGCTGTATGCTGTCTCGATCAGGGCTTCTCCTCTGAATGATGCTTTGTTTGAGTGTACAAATGATGCAGCTCATATACAGGTGGCCAAGCTCTGAGTGCGTGTGGCTAACGCCCATCACAGCATCAATTCCAGTTTTAATAATTTAAATCGGTGTTTTATAGGACTGAGATGTAATATAGATTTAGAAGGAAAAAAAACCACTATATAAATCCTGTTCATGTATGCCAGTATAGGTTGCAGTGTCTGTGGACCTTTATACAAAGATATCTCCAGAATGAAGAATTGGATCCAAATGTGGATACAATTTCCTATTTAATAATAATAATTGATGCTACATATTTTATATTAGTGGGTGTGGATCAGATCTTTGCCAAAATCTGTCTTAACAGAAGGTTAAGTAATGGTCATGCATAGTTGTAGTGCTTACTGATACATATGCTGCCTCTGTTTATTCTCCTGGTATGATGATGATTTTGGTTAAGTAGTCCAGTCAAAATACGTTTTGACCTGAACAAATTCCAAGAAAGTGTTTTATTGTTTTTTTGGTAGTATTACATGTAGGGGAAAAAACATACTTAAAGTTTTCCAAAATATGGTTTCCCAAAGGGTCCAAATGGACGTCAAAGAAATGGCCGCCAAAGCTATAAAATGTAAGGGGATCGACTCCCAAAAATTTTTTTTTTTATTATTAAACCTACATCTTTGAAACTTTGGAATTTTAAAAAAAAAAAAA